>CALNXK010000050.1:1965000-1982500 GCA_942486035.1 Porites lobata | reverse complement strand
TTTCGACATTTTCCGTAACAGCGACTAAAGAGAATATCAAGGGAGGATAGCAAGTATTTGAGAAAAAGTAAAAAGTTGTTAGTTGTTTATATTACATAATCAAAATCAGCATACAGTACAGAAACACCTTCCATGAAACACCTGCGAGATCATAGGTTGTATCATTTGCGATGTGATAACATTTCTTTTTGTAATTTATAGTACTACTTTTTATAACTAATTCTTGTATGTCCTTGAAAGAACCTATCTAGCGTGCGAGCTCTCCGAAGTTAATAGTTTACCAGCAAAGAAAATAATATAAACCACATTGAGAGGTTAAATAACCACAATGTTAGTGGTTCTCTGTACCTCGTTGCTCACATCTAAGACAGTTGTTTTTTCTTCAATTGTGTCTTATTATAAACGTCCACATAGGAGCCATAATCGGGGTAGGAGACCGCAAACGCGGGGTTCGAAATAGTCAAATGTTCTATTTTAAGAACAAATTACACTACCGTCAGGGACGGGTAAGTAGAAAAAATATTATATTTAAAGTATTTCTGGGAAATTCTGCCGCTAGACGCTGTTTTACGCTGGTGAAGCTGTATTTATCATGAATTCGAAGAGATGTTTGAGGAAAATTAGCCATAATGATGTTGTTCTAGTTAACTTTCCGCCGTCCTTTTGGTCGCAAGTTTTTTTTGTTTCGTCCAAACAGGGATATTCTTACCTCAAATTCAAAGGAGGCAATGTTGAAATGGAATTTATTCATCTCTTACGGAGATATTTTCTAACGCCATTTTGTTTGTTTATCCTTTGCGCGGCGCCGTCGCAAAAATGCGCGCGCGTCATGGTTCAATTTGTACTAACAAAAGCACTTTTGACTATTTCGATGGAACCAACCCCATTAGTGGACAAGGTATCCCGTTACGGTCTCCTACACCGATTATGGCTCCTGGTCCAATGATGAATATAACTATAGCAAAAGTTTTTGTTTGTTTCTTCGATTTTTTTTTCTTTATATTTTCAGGTGCTCTTACTTCATCCAGTATCCTCGCTAGCCTTGATAGCAAGTACCGGGCTAAGTTGAATTCATATTTAGACCCAGTCCTTCAGAGTCCAGGTCGCAGCAGGTTTGTGAGGTGTTGGCACGCTAAGACAGCTGGTTGGGCGGCATCAACATTCCACAGCAACTGTGATGGAAAGGGTCCCACTGTAACCATCGTCCAAGTTGGTAGCTACGTATTTGGTGGATACACTGACAAGTCTTGGGGTGGTGAGTATCTGATTTCATAACAGAATTAATCGCAAATTATACAGTAGGGTGCACACTTAACAATTTTCCCTGCTAGCTTTGTGACTGGCACTGCTACTTTTGTCACGGACAGTGATACTAAATAACGTTTCATGTAATGTGACATTCATTTGACTTCTTGTTTATTAGTCTTGGTCCAATCCCAGTGGTTATCAGTTATCTGTGTCGCACACAGTTCGTATTATAGGGAATGTACAGTTTATTGCATATGGTGTAGAGCTCTACACTACAGAGTATCTTTGATGGAAATGGTGCCACTGTAACTATTGTTTTTGAAACATCGCTAGTTAAAACTCTTCAAAAAAAAAAAAAAAACGCATCCACACATAGTGTATACAAATCATTCTCGCCCGTCCACACGGAAACGCTAAGACGATGGTAGGATAGAATCCCTTACAGGGCATGCGCTGTATGACGTATGACATCATTGTTTGAAAAGAAACCTCGGTTTTCTCCCGTCCACACGAAAACGATACGCCGGCGTTTTTTAACAAAAATTCCACTCGGGACTGTTGTCGAAAACCTGCGTTTTTGGTGCCCGAAAATGCTGTTTCAGTGTGCTTGTGGACGAAAGGCTAAAACGGAGAAAAAATCAGTTTGTTTTGAAAAACATCCGGGTAGAACTGGACAGGACCTAAGAGCAAGTCAGTAAATTTTAAGTGTGGTTACACATAACAACATGGTAAATGTTTAGCGTGGTATAACTAAAGGTTAAATTTCCACTACATGTTGTTTGTAGGTTCGGATAATTTAGCAAAGAATGGCTTTCTTGCTTTGGGTAGCAAAAACCCTTGCTAAGATAATAACACGTTAAAATGTTACGGTCACTTTCTTTGTTCTTTTTGACGTATCCATGGATAATCCCCATCTAGTATTTATTTTGGCAAAGACCGATAACTTGCACTGCACCAATTTGCCGTGGTAAAAGGTTTATTCATTTATAATACTTGTTAAATTAAAATTAGTTCAACTGTTTAGAATTGTACAGGACACAACATTTAAATAAAAAAGGACACAAAATATATACACGGAACGGCGAATAATAAAGTGACCAGAAAAGAAAAGAATTGAACAATTGTTCAATTTTTTTAACCCTTTGGCGAAGGCCAGTTATGAGGGAAAAACCACATTTTGACCAAATCTTTTTTGAACAGTTTTTCGGCCAGTTAGCAGTGAGTTAGCATAGAAATGGATACGAAAGAGATTTCCAACACCAATACTGAAGAACCATGATTTTCTGCTAATTGGATGAAATTTTAAACAGCTTTTTTGTTTTTGGCGCATAGCGGATCTACTTCGATCTTTTTTCTCGCTCTCTTCTCTTTCCCTTTGCCTTTCTTTCTTTTTATAGCCAGTTTTGTTGCCCACCTTATCGTCTTTTCTTTCACATGCAATTTTGACTGCCTTTCTTTCCAAGAAAGGGACAAATTTAGTCTGCAACGAGTAGCAGGTAAATAGCAAAATTGGCAGTGAAATTTTTCGCCAAATATTGCTTGTTTTTTGTCTGTAACTCTGTTAGGATTGGTCAAAATTTTCTAAGTGAGGCACCAGTGGAAAGATCTATCCTCGCTTATTTTGCTAATTACCTTCTTAGTAGCTTAAATGGAAGGATAATACGCATCGGTAGTTATGGACCAAAAACGACCAAACCGGATTTCAAAGAGTTAAGCAGTTTTATGTGACACTGACTTCGTATCAATAAATGAATTAACATTACTGTTGTCAAAACAAGTGAGTATAGAAAAAAGAAAACTTGCAATAACATAAATTATTTCCCGTATCTTGAATTGGCAACTAGCCTAGTTGGACGCTAGTTTGGCTTCAGTTGGTCTTATTTTCATATTGGTAAAAACCAAACTCGAACAAAGAATCTATTTGTAGTTTGTGTTCCTGCAAAATGAAAACAGATATTGAATTTTTTTCCATAGAGAGAGGAGGAACGGATGTTTTCGCAGGCTATACATATTGTAGCTTTCACATTTTAGCTTTCACCTTCTTGGTCAGCACCCGTTAACATCCGTCGAAACATCTGATGATCTGACGGTTTGTTTCGAGGTCTTGTCTTGCTTTTTCGATCATCCCTCGATTGATTCAACCCAAAAGATGCCACTGCATCCGTTTGGAAATGATGTTTTAATGTTTCGCCTCGATCAAGCCTCTCAGCGCAAGAGTAACATCTCGGATGGAATGGTATTCAAGAAGAATTACACAAACAAGCAAATAAAACTCAAATGAACAGCTGCCCCATCTAACAACGTTTTCAAAATATTGGTGGGAATAATAGAAAATTATCCATGCGGTAATGTCTGTCTCTGTCGAATAATAATGAATGCTTGCAACAACATCATCATCAACAACAACAACAACAACAACAACTTTATTTCAGCACCCTACATAGATTTACATGATACAAAAAAATAGATATAAATATGGAGAGAGTATAGGGTGCCCATAATAACCATTGAGGGCTAAGAGGATAGGTCAGCCTTACTAAGGTTATTAATAAATGATTATATTAAAGGGTCGGGTAACACACACCAAAAAAAGCTACACAAAAGATTCACAAAAGAAAAAAAAACTAGTGGAAAAAGAAAGACAGCAAAAGAAAGCTAAGTATGCCAGTATTAAATAAGGGAAAGACAAAGCTCGTACTAAGCTGTCTGGTAATTTCCCGAGGGTAAGGGTGGGTCGGTAGTTAACATATTTTTATACGGGGAGGCTACGTCCGAGGTCCAACCCTTACCCTTTTATATACCATTTTTCACGAAAAAGGTACCCCTTTCGTACAACTTCTGTTGAAAAATGTTACCCCTTTTACAATTGCATCGAATGCATTGTCATTTAAATAGGAATCAATCACAAAAATAGAACGTTTCCCCGACTTTATAACGTCATAAAATTCATCTGTTCGACCCTTTGGGCCATTTCACCGACCCAAATGACAGATTTTCCTACCCTTTCATATATCTCAACTGGTAAAATTACTACCGTTTCATATACCTGAAGCCTGAAAAAAGTACCTTAAAGGGAGCACCACCCCCCTCCCCCGAGGGATAATTTATATACCACCACCCCTCCCCCCGGGGAATAATTTTTATTCTGCTTCATCTACTGAAGAAACCCAGAAGCTAATCGACGATTTGAGACTCGAAATACCGTAAAATTTTCCTGCTACAAGGCAAGCAAAGTCTTTGGAGGCACAGGTGAGAAGTAGCTATATTATTATATACAAAGTGGGCCGTTTACCCAATCTTACCTTAGTTGCTAAGGAAGCAAAACTTAATAATAACCTGTACCGATCAAAGTCTCGGTACTCCCACCCCTTTCATATGGAAGCCTCACCCCAGGGATAAAGCACTAGAAATCTAGAAGCCTTAGAAAACTCAGGGGAAAGGGGGGGAGGGTGGGGGCACATCGTACACCAAGCCAAGCGCATAGCCCTACTAATGTCATTTGCTTTGTTTGTTGGCACAAGTAAACCTCTGTGAGATCTTAACAGTGTCCATAGAATCAGTAATCGACAGTTGGGTACGCGTAAGTAGGCAGTTGTTCAAACAAAGGCTAAAACGATCCTGCTTCATGGTGCTTCTTGAGTCATCGGGGGGTGAAAAAAGGAACGCCCTGGATGCTACAACTGGTGTTCAATAAAATCTTAACATTTCCACTTGACCAATTTTGGGTTGAGAAACATGGCTGCGGTGGTGGTAGGGAAGGGGGGTGTGGGCAAAGCCACCCTGCTATCTACATTAACGGCAATTCTCTTTCAGGAAAACAACTATTACTGTGGCTGAGTTTCTCTGCATGGTAAGCATATTTTGCATAGTATTGCCAAAATTCGCCATAGCAGTGACTATAATATTGTAATTGATCAATAATAATGTAATAGTAAAGATTGTAATATGATAATTTGCATTGTTTGACAAAGTAATATTTTTAAACTTTCAGTATTCCGAGCATCACTCATGTTGTTAAACTACTATTGTAAATAGTAGCATTAACATTAGTACATGACATTTAGTTTGCCGCAGAGAACTTGAGCAGGAGAAAAAAATCCCAATTTCCATCAGGTACTGTACAGAACCTCTGTTAACAGACACTAATCTGGATTCACAACAATTTCTATGTTAAAAATCTGCATTTACAAACTATTGTAAGTAAAGACATCTTTTGTTGGTAACAAACATCCATACAGAGGTACATGATAGATAATAGCTAGCAAATACTCCTCTCTCCAGCCACATGGGACACTTCGGCTGAACAGATGCCTTTCACAAGCAGTATAATTCCAGAGTAATTTGGTCAACACTTTGATACTGAATAAGAGAACAAAAATTAACGCATAGAGGGAAAAAGGAGGATTGAGAGTGCACCAAAAAAAATCAATCCACCAGTCAAATCACACAGTCAATAATGCACATAGAAAACGGAAGGGACGGTTATTGATGATCAAACAAGGACAAACAATCTTTCTGTTGAATAATTACTTTTCCAGGAGGGAAAATTTTTTTATTAAATAAATAGCAACATTGATCCTTCTCCTCAAATGTGAAATGTAAGTGTGGCGATTTTTACACCGAGTCTAGACTGTACATGTATTCAATAAGAAACGTGATAATGTATATTGTCACCTAGCCTGGTGATCTGGGGCCATTCAATCGATGTTATTCAGTAACATCCACGTGAAAGGTCCTTTACCCCCGCGGAGTAAGAAGAGGCTTGAAACTTCAAAACATCCTTTAAACGGAGACAGTCACATCTTCTTGTTTGAATCAATCGAGGGATGATCGAAAAAGCAAGACAAGACCTCGAAACAAACATCAGATCATCAGACAAATCAGAGTATACGATCGAAGCAGAAGCATACATGAGTCACAGGTAAATATATCCCTCGAGGCGAGCCTTACGTCATACGTTTACGAAATCCGACCGAAGATTAAAGGGCCTTTCGACGGATGTTAACGAGTGCTGACCGTTTATAAAGAGAAGGAACAAAATTGGCCCCAGAACAGTGCCCTGGGGGACACCGGATAGTACAGGTGCCCACTTGGACGAAGCACCATTTACCACCACACGTTGCCTCCTACCAGTGAGAAATGCCCGCAGCCAGTTGTTTAGTTGCCCAGATATACGGTAAAATTTTGCCTTAAGGAGGAGCATTTCGTGAGGCACAGTGTCAAAGGTCTTCCCAAAATCGAGGAAGATCACATCGACCTGCCCATTGATGTTAAGAACGCTTGCCCTCTAACGAAGATATAATATGCATGGGTCCACCAAAGAGGACGTCAAAAGAGTTAAGGAGTTTTTATGTGACACTGACTTCTTATCAATAACTAAAACTTACATTACTAGTGTCAAGACAAGTGCGTAGAAAAAAGAAAACTCGCAACAACTTAATTTCAATATTTCCCGTATCTTGAATTGGCAACTAGCCCCGTAGGAGGTTCATTTGACTTTAGTAAGTCTGATTTTTCGTGTTGGTGGTAAAAAACAAACTCGAACTAAGAATATATTTGTAGCTTGTGTTACTGCAAAATGAAGACTGGTCTTGTATTGTTTCTCGTTTTGCATATTATAGCTTTCATATTTTAGCTGGGCATTGTGATTATTTTTCTCTGGTCTTTAGTCGTTGAAGCCTTTGACCAATATTTTTATGAACGTATCTCGTAATCTAAATTTTACATGTGTTTTCCATAGGTTCTCGTCGCTATGTCTCATCCAGCAAATCGTTCCTTTTCTCATTATATAACATCAATGGCTACGCTCCTGTTAAGGTGAACATCAAGTCAAGTCATTACAGTTCCGCTATTTACACATGGTCCGGTTACGGACCAACCTTTGGTGCAGGACACGACCTGCACATATCCGGCAACGCTGGAAACAACAGCTATCCCTACACCAGCTGTGGCTGGTCCTACCCCCTCCCCCCTGGGTACTCTTCATATCACTCTTCTTGTCAATTTTATGCAGGATCCTACCATTTCACTCCCACTGATGTTGAAGTGTTTTACGAGATAACAACTTAGTGTGTTTATGCAAACTTGTTTGTTGATTTAGCCAACTTTCAAGGACCTTGTTTTGCAAGGCTAGAAATGAAAGTGATTATCTTGAAGCTCTTTACAATACAATACAAGATGCCTCAGACTTTGCTTCAATAACTCATTGAAACTAAATAAATGGCCTCTACCACGTGTGAGGCTGTATATATAGCCTTACGTTAATTATAAACTAGAATATGATATGGCCAACTAATAACTATAATCCTACGCGTCAAATTAAGAGCCAATGTCTGCAATTTTCGAGAATCGGCTGACAGTCGTGAATTTTTTAATTTCTTCATATTTTGCCCAAATAATCTCTATAGTACACTAATTTCAAAAATCACCTTAAAACTTGTAACAGCTTTTTATTTTTTCATGAATCAGGCAAAGTTTGAAAAACTCTAAATCGGCGCTCTTTCGAGTATGAAATTAGCGAAAATTGAGCATTTTCTTTGCGCTTGTACATAAAAACGGAATAATATCTCTCGATGAAATCAAGTCACAAAACAGACACACATTTTTACTTTATAATTCAGCAATTAACTTTAAATAAACCGTTTAAATGAGACTGTACCGGCTGCAAGAAGAAACACGGTTTCAGCACTTTTCAAACATGGCAAATTTGACCAAACTTCACCATCGTAAAAAGCCAGTTGGTACATGGAATTTCAATATGAAACAACAACTGTATTAAAGCATATCCTTTGCTGTTGCTTGTGTTAAAATATTTCTGGCGGCATTCCAAATGCGCACCGTCGAGAGACCAAAACCTGAAGGGTATTATTTTGACACCAGGAAAGGGTCAGGAAGGCGCGTGCAACAAGCAAGTTTTGACGCTTGGAATATTAATCCTTTCAAACATAAGTTACTTCGACATTTAAACCCTAGTCAGAGTTGTAACGGTTTCAGATTATATTTCGGCGTTTCTGTTCGGTTTAACATGATTCCTTTCAACTGATTTTTGCGATAACCGTAATGAAGAGACACGAATACGCAGTTCAAATCGGGCGTCTGGAAAAGCGGGAATCTGGAATCCGGAATAGGAACGGGAATAGGAACCGGAACAGGAACCGGAACCGGAATAGGAAGCGAAATGGGAAGAGAAACCTATATAAAAGCAGGGACAACATTTACCTTAATTTAAGTTTATCTGGATTTAATTCCTATTCAGATTATATACGAAAAATAAGCGGAAAATGAAATAGGAACCGGAATAGGAACCGGAATAGGAAGGGGAATATAAACAGTGTATAGAGATATG
This sequence comes from Porites lobata, assembly GCA_942486035.1. Taxonomy (NCBI): domain Eukaryota; kingdom Metazoa; phylum Cnidaria; class Anthozoa; order Scleractinia; family Poritidae; genus Porites; species Porites lobata. The sequence goes on along the minus strand of CALNXK010000050.1, from coordinate 1,973,907 downwards.
AAAAGAAAAAGATATAATCGTGATATAAATAAAATGCCAGAGAAATAATTAAAGAAACAAGAAAACACCCTTGAAATGTTAATCTAATTAACCTTTCTTTATCTTTAGCCTATGACACATTGTGTTTTCGTGTCAAACATAATAGCGAACTTAAGCAACGAGAACGCTGACCGTCACTTGATGGAACGCTTCTGTCTCACACAACGAATCTGAATTCTTCCTCTTACCTTCCACTGTGCGAATTTGTTGAGTCAGAGCACCTAAAGACAGAAAACATCCACTTCCAGTTCCCATTTTTAATGTCCTGGACGTCGCGGTTGAGGTAGACGAAGTACTGGCTGGGATGGGTTTAGGGGGGGGGAGGAGGTAAGTGTTAATACCCTTTTTAAGCTGTGGACTATCTATCTCTGGTTAACTTCCCAATTTAGCACCGTACAATATATCTATGGAGCAAACCTGAGGTGTATGGCAGCCCAATAAACGTCTCCGATGGGTGTCTCGTATACACATGCTCTGACAAATAATATTAACATGTGATAACCACCTTCCTGTGAGAGACAAAAGAAACCTTAAGATCTGACGACAGCAACGCCAGCGAAAACGCTACTGAGAAATTGAATTCGGGTCTTAATTCAAACTGTTTCTCATTAATTCCAAATTGCCCAGTCTTTTAAAGGTTGGGAAATGAAGCTGGAGACCGCGTCCAAGCTCAGAAAGACACAATAAAATTTATTGCCTGCCGTTCACATTCTCAAGAGAACTTAAGATTTGATCATTTACATCGTAGTTGTGCATACGCAGTGAAGAAATTGACAGAAAGCGCGATGCACTAGCAAAGCTGTTGCTTTACTTATTTAACTTGCGGCTTTTTCTACCTTCTCGCTACCGTGTTATAAAGAGATTCGGGGGGGGAGCATGATACCAGAGTAGTGTTCTTATTTTTTGTATAAATTGAATTCGAATTAAAATAATTTAAAGTAAATGATATCCCTGTTCTTGTATCGGTTCCCCTTAACATTGCTGTTCCTGTTCCGTTGCTGTTTCCGGTTCCGGTTCCGGTTCCTGTTCCCATTCCCGTTCCTATTCCTGATTCCGGTTTCCGGCTTTTCCAGACGCCCGTTCAAATCACAGTTCGTAGAGGGGAATATTGTCGAAATACTCGCTTGCTATAGTTTTAATCGTATTGAAACCTTAAAATCAGAAAAGTTATTTACTTACCTTAACTTAAATGCTAGACGGGGTCACAGTACCGCTAACTAAATTCTGCATCAAGGCAGAATCAAAGTTAAGTTTGTGTATGTTTTCAATCTGTCAACACGAGGGAAGATGACATTCCGGAAGTGCGTGACGCGTAACGCGCCGGCAAAGAAATTCCTGGTATAAGTGTCTTACGGTGCAAGTCTTTGATGCCTGTTCGTATAGCATCTCGCACATATTCTAACTTGGTTTATGGCGCCTGTGGCCCCAGTAATGCTGAATGTATTGCGATCATAGAAAAGATGGCGCGATCGTGAGTCACTTGGTATGTTCCTGACTTGTTAGTCACGTGAGCATGTAGGGCAATAACCAAACATCGACCCTACCATGCTAATGATAAAAGTAAAGTTTTCTGCATTTAGGTTAGGTGACCTTTGTTTGATCCACAAAATTGGCGCATGAAAATAAGAGTTTTTCCTCACCACCGCTAAATGTTTGGTTCCCGGTGGCGGTGCAACAAATCACGTGGTACCGTTCCAGATCAGGCTACTGGCTGCTCATAGAGGGGTCCTTAAAGGCACATTGATTGATGACTCTGTATGGCCTGAAGAAAATGATTTACGGAGACGTTTTCTGAGCAACGAAGGTGCAGCTTTTACACTCCTTTTTCGTTTCGAAAATGGACGAGCACGCGAGCGAAGCGAGCGCGCGAGAGATATCCCCTTGCGCTAATGGTCAATAAATCCCCTGCGGTTTTTGTTTTCATACGCGAAATTGACGATCTCCAAAGAGAAAATAGATCGACGATGTCTAAAGAAAAAGTAGAGGGACTGTGAATAGGCTACGAAGGTGCTTGCTATTATTTTAGTGAACTTTACAACAGGTCTCAGGTGACTATGCTAACGTTATGAAAAGTCTACTTAGCTTGTTTAAGTTTAGCTCTGGCAGGAGGAGGAGATGGGTGGGTTGGTTGGCATTGGGTTCTCCATTAAGATCAACCCTATACATACAAAAATTCATGTCTTTATCACTGCATTTAGACCTAGCAGACTGTTTGATCCACAAAATTGGCCATGAAAATAAAAGTTTTTCCTCACCACCGCTAAATGTTTGGTTCCGGGTGGCGGAGCACAAATCACGTTGTACCGTTCCAGAACAGCCTGCTGTCTGCTTATTTAAAAGGGGTCCGTAAGGGCACATTAATTGATGACTCTGCGCGGCCTGAAGAAAATGATATACGCAGACGTTTTCTGAGCGACGAAGGTGCAGCCTTCACACTTCTTTTTCTTTTCGAAAATGGCCACGGACTTCTCTCCTCGCTCCTCGCTGCTAGGCGGTCGTTTTTGCCTGAGGGATACCACCACGAAGGAGTTTTAGGAGGTGGACATTGGGGGGTACCCAATACTGCAATACCGTAAGAAAAAATGGCAAATACCGAAATACCGCGTCGAAAATCGTCTAAATACCGATACTGCATATTTTAATCACATTCATAATCGGTTCCGCATACTAAAAGGGTGCTTCCATCTAGCGCGTTTAATTGTCTCAGGCATTTATGCACCAGATGTCCATGCTTTTTTAATATTTTGGTAGTTGGCAAATTTTTGGCAAATTTTCACTGAAAAGAACCTTTTGGTAGGTCGACCCAACAGCTAACTAACTCCAATGAAAATAACTCTTGAAAGCGCGAAAAAAACAAACAAACAAACAAACTAACTAACCAAAACCCTTTCCACGCACGTTCAGTGCGAGTTTGGATGAATCTATAGTCTAGTACGTTAGTATCTCAGGGGTCAACTATCTCGACTGTCTCACACGCCGCGCCGGTAAGAGGCAAACTTACCAGATTTTCTTTTTTAACTTTATAAGGCGTTTTTCAATTCTCGAAACCCGACATCTAAACTTACTCTTGTTGCGATAATGCTCGCCTCCTTCGCCCTCTTCATAAAAAATTGCCACACAGTCAATGATGACCACACCGTCTTCGCCGTCTCAGCGACCTCAGCCATTGTGAAAAAACGTGTAAGACCTCGAACCTACACAGCCGTTTTTAGTGTCGTCACGTAACGCTCCTCCCCAGGAGGAGCGTTGCGTGACGACACTAAAAAGGGCTGTGTAGCAGACCGGCACACGTAGCCTGGTAAGGTAACTTGAGGCGACTCATTGTCACTGGATGCAACAACAATCACATTGTATATTATCGACCATTAACTGTCACAAAATGACCCACAATGGTTTAATCATTTACCGTTATGTCTCAAGACTTCTCAATATTAACTTTTATTGACCTTTATGTCCTACTGTGTTTAGTTTTGCGTATTGTATCGAAAGGAAAGCGCAAATAAACGGTACCGTAATACCGTGAACAATCTTATTTCACCGAACACCGTCAGCCAAAATGATGATAAACCGCATACCGCAGAGCTAGATGATACCGCAATGCCGCACGTTAAAATTAAAATTACCGAAATACCGCATGAAAAAAAGCCCAATACCGCAATACCACAGGTCACTGCAGGTGCAGACTTAGTGAAAAGGGCATTCTCCATCTGAAATTTAAATCGACATGAAAGGCTATTGTCAGCCTTTTATCTCTTTTCCGCGCAACGTATTTGGTTAAAAGATGATAAGTAAAATGGCTGAGGCATTTTAACGTATTTTTTCATTTAGGCGTCGGATTTTGACGTTATGAAAAAAAACTTGTCAGTGAATTGGTTTATTTTCTAGCCTGCGAAAGAGTGCCGGGGGGTAGTGGCGGAGAGAGCCAGGTGACTATTCCTTTATTCAGGCGAGAGTTAGCATGTACGTGCATTCTGGTCTAACGCCATAATGTGTAGACTGGCCTTTAATGGGCGGGGATCAGATCGTCAGCAGCAGGTTGAGGTCTAGCCAGAAGATACCCTTGCTGCAGAGGAGCAAAGCAATACTACTTTCAGTAATTTAAACATGTTAAATACTTTTATTTCGCTCATCTCATTGTCCATTGTCGATTTGTGGTTTTTCAGGAATGCTCTTTTGCGGAGCATTGGCCAATTTTTCTTTAAACAGTTTTACTCGTTTCCATTTCCCTGCTCTACCTTCATGTTGCATATGGCGTAAGTGTGTACCTAAAGCCCTCAATTCATACTGAGGAGATCGACAGAGAAGTCTATACCCCAAGCGGGGTTAAGATTAGTTTATTACAATCAAAGGCTCAGAAGGCTAAGTGCAAATAAAAGAAAACTAGTGTGTAAAGTTTTGAAGACTCTGCTTACTCTATTTGTTTTCTTTCTCCGTTTGAGTTTCGGCTTGTACATCCTAAAATCAAGTTTTAATTTAGTTCGACATGTTTTGGGGAATATTATAAAAATAATAAAAAAAAACAGTGTTAATTGTCATTTTATTTTTCTTGTACACTCGTGCGATGATTTATCCTTGTCTGTACAGTTGCGTGACAAGACTCAAATCACACACGGGCTTTCATCACGCAACACAGGGTTTAGTCCGCGGCTAAAGGACGGAAAATTTCAGTAAACTGCGGCCACTTGCAGTTGAAACGACTGTGGTAAGTAAATTCTTATAGATCTCGTATCTCATTTAGAGCTAGCAAGCCGTTTCTAGCGGCTTTATTTTTGGTGCAGAAACTCGAGGTCAATATTTACACTCAACACGAAATTAGCAGCGTTGTCTTTTTCAGCTACTTGCGTGCAATCAAATGCAGTGTTAATCTACTTAGTTCTTTTTTATAACCATCGAATTGAAAAGTGTTTTTCAAAAGATATTAAGAGCTTCCCGTAATGTGCCCCTCATAAAAGAAGCTAAGTATGCAAAGACGTTTGTGTGCCCACACTCGCGGCTAGTTTGTTGCAGCGTTCCAACGTGCGAAACTACCCTGCACGTTTCGGTGTCTCAGCGACGCACTTTTGTAATGCCGCCAAAAATTTTTTAACACAGGAAACGGTAAAGGATGTGCTTTATAATAGTGTTTATTTCATGTTGAAACTCTGTGTACCAATTAGGTTTTTTCGATGGTGAAGTTAGGTCAAATTTGCCATTTTTGAAGAGAGCCGAAATCGTGTTTCTTCTTGCGACCGAAACAGTCACATTTAAATAGCTTATCTGAAGATAATTGCTGAATTATAAAGTACAAGTTTGTGTTTGCTTTGTGACTTGATTTCATTGAGAGATATCATCCCCTTTTTATGTACCAGCGCGAAGAAAATGCCTGATTTTCGCTAATTTCATACTCGAAAGACCGCCGATTTAGCGTTTTTTAAACTTTGCCCGATTCAGGAAAAAATAAAAAGCCGTTACAAGTTTTAATGTGATTTTTGAAATAAGTGTACTATAGAGATTATTTGGGCAAAATATGAAGAAATTCAAAAATTCACGACTGTCAATCGATTTTCGAAAAATACAGACATTGGGCGCTTTCCATTTAGTCAAAATTTCCGGAATTTCCGGTTCGGCGGTAAATGGAACACGTTTCGTCGGTTCGTCCCACTGGAAAATTCCCAGAAAAAGTGGAAAATCTAAAAAGGTGGTCCCGTTTTCCCGGTTGGAATTTCCGAACGGAATGTCGTGTTCCATTGACGTTTCTTGTAGTTTGTACCAGTTCCAGGTCCACGGTCGGGCACCCGGCCACGTACCGGGGTTTACGACCAAATGGAACAACTTTTTACCAATCGGAAATTCCAGTTTTGCTACCACCGAAATTTCCGGGTTTTTTTCGTAAATGGAAAGCGCCCATTGGCTCTTAAGCATTTTAAGCAAAGCTCAAAATCAATCTATTATTCAGCTGTTCTTGAATGTTTCCACTTACAATTTTAAGCCATTTAATTTGACAATTGTTAGCTATTGTCCTATCTCCACCTGGCCTCCCACACAGACGCTTTTAAGGGAGTCGTGGGAAGGGAGAGAATACGACTCCCCTTAAAACGCCTGCTCCGAGGGAAACTAAACTTTACGACGTTGAAAATAAATCCTCCCGATTCGCACTTAAGCCAGCCTTATCTAGTGTTGTGAAGTATTTTGAAAGGTATTTTTAAGACCGATCTATCTTATCTTTTAAGTCTTGTTTTGTCCACGTACTGTTTTCCTGTTTTGATCTTTTGTTTTTACTTGTACTTGAATTTATGCTTAGCTTGCGATATTAGGAATGTTATTCGCTTGGCATTGTCAGATGTTAGTTTTTTTTACAGGTTGTCGTGTTTGTGGTGTTAGGGCTGACCTTGGTTCTTTGGTACTTGTCTTGCGACTGTGCGAAGGCTTATCTATTCCCTAACAAGGGCAAACCTGCTGCAATGTTAGCGATAAGATACATGTATACAATAGAAACTCTTCCGGTCAGCTAACCCAAACATGTCCAGCTTTGGCTATAAAACCACTACTATACTTGAGCTAGTAAGTAGAAGCAAGTAGAGAAGAGTAGAAAAGTAGAAAAGAGTTACAAGAGTAGGAAGATTAAGATTGTTAGCAGAAGTCAAAGAAGAATAAAGGCCAAGATGTAAGTCAGATTCCTGGTACCTCATCTTGTAGCGAGCGAGTTGCTCGAACACACTCCCTCACTAGTTTGAAAATCAGTTTGAAATTGACGTTAGAAAAAGATTTCTTTACGTGTCAGAGGTAATTTTGTTCTAAAACCTTCGACCTTTTTGACGGAAAAATGGAGCTTCCACATTTAATGTTATAGCGCGGAAAACGCAGTAATAACATGTGTAATATTGTTTTTGAGTGGGGTATGTGTCACGGCTAAATACATGGATGTCATATTGGAGCTGCAGATGAAAAAAATCAAAAAAAAAAAAGATAATAATAAGAGATATATTTTTCCTAGTATCGTCATAAAAAAGTCATAAATTCGTAAGAAAAGAATTGATTAGTTAGAGAAGTTACCACTTACCATTTATACTGAAGCCTTATGGTAAGAAGCTATTTAATCTGATTTTATATTTTGTCTAATGAATAAACATAATTTAGCTGGTTTGCTTTGTGACTGTTTCTCTATCATTCGCCGCTCAGCCAGTTTGGTGACAGGTATGGTTTAGGTTTCTGTCACTAGCTTGGCCTCCCAATTAACAATCTCGGGGCTGGAGGCAATTTCATTGAGATCGTTCTCCATTCCTTTTCAAGACATCGAACCGGAAAAACTGTAGCCTGCTAATACAGCCTTTCCTCCTAGCTCCTCTCCGCCAGGGACGTTTTGCCAGGGGGACGTTTCTCCCGGCGAAACGTCCTTAGTGGCGAGGAGCAAGGAGAAACGGCTGTATTCGCAGGGTAGAAAAACTGTTAACCCTGATGTCATTTCCACTCAAAACCTACCTTAAGAACAGACAAGACGCGTACATACTAGTACATACTAGGCATGTATTGGGCTGTAGTAGTGGTCTAATATTTTTTATGCTGACCATGAGTCTTTAGCTACTCCTTTACCGAGAAACAGTAGTCCGAAAAATAAAGAGACAAAGAATGAGACAAACATGGTTTAAAACTTAAAACCACTTTTGTCCAATTTCATTAAATGGTTAAAATCATTGTCAAAAACGGGGACGTTGGAACATTTTCCAAGAGAAGTAGGTAGACGGACCTGTGGGGAATTAAGATGAAAATCATAATACATGAAACTATTCGCTTAACAAAAAAATGCTCTTGTTCGATTCTAGGAACAGTGCAATGCATAAACTTCAAACGGTGGAGAATGTTTGGACACTTTAGAATGAATTCGTAACTGTTGAAGAATATAGGTTTATTGCCTTAAATAATTATTCAGATGTTACTTCGCGCTAATTTTGGGTTAGTTTGTTGGTACAGTGCTTTTTGAGATAAATAACAGAAGCCCAAAATTGGCTAAGCATTAAGGTCCATTAAAAAGCTTTCCCAGAAGAGTGTTCGGTTGATGGGTTTCCTAGGCTTCGTAGCGCTGCTATGGAATATTCGCCACACAATTAAATCTACTTTCTTAGGTGTGTTGGTGAATTTACCACCAGTTTATGAGGGACTCTCCCTAAAACCGGCCCACTGCGTTTCGGGTCGGAAAATCAATTTTCTTTAAACTTTGCCCATGAATATATCTTTGTCCGAAAGTAATTGAAACCGCATTTATTTAGTGTTTGGAAATATTTCAGAATAAAATTTTTCGGGAGGAAAATCATTTCAGCGCCCGGCGGCCAAGTTTTTGCAGTGACAAAGAATAAAAATAACGCATATTGTCGAGTTTACCACTTTCAACGAATTTTTCACTTCCGAGGATTAAATTGGTCCTTAAATGATTTAAAAAACAATTTTGGTCCTTCAAAAGGAACTGATATCCACTAAATATTTTTTGATTTACACTCACTTTACCTTAGGCGGGAAGGGCTCAAAAATTTCATCCTAGCACTGTGCAAAATTCCCACATCTTCCAATCAAAATATCTTTTCAGAACAACAAAGGGAATGTCCAGAAACATAGAAACATAAAAATATATTGTGATTTAAGCGATTTATCTATTTTCTATTAAGCCTGTTTACAATACACGATAGAAGGTCTCAATGCAAAACCGCAATAACACCATAATTCATTAATGTACATCAAGTATTTTCAACTTTTTGTGACTTCTAACGCAATAAAACATCATTTAAGAAAAAAAAACTCTTTAAGCCAAACACATTAATACTACAGGTGTACCTGTTTACAGCGGTAAATCCGCCGACCGAGTCGTCTTCGCTGTGTACAAAAAACTGATATCGCATG
>CALNXK010000050.1:1932500-1960000 GCA_942486035.1 Porites lobata | reverse complement strand
TGAAATCTACTTTTGGGGCAGCGGATCCAAGAAGGCCCCACATCTGGACGATCTTACGGAAAGATAAGGGACAGTGAACAGTCTAGTGTCCTGCAAGCAAACATCCCCCTCGCTATTATTCTGGAAAAAAAAAATACTGTATCTTTGAAATTAGGTTATCCTACATTTATAACTGGCATGGTGGTTTACCTCGTTTACCACTTGGGTACATGAACGTCCACAACTTTCCATTGCTCTTTTGGAAGCGTGTGTCACAAATTATAAGCTCACTTGTAGTAGCCATATCCAACATAAACTGGCCGTTTCTATTCGTCTTTTTTCCAAAGCTAAACCCATCGAATTCTAGGGGACTGATTTGTGCATTCATATCGCCACATATGATCTTATATCCAAGTAGCTTCTTTATTACTTCAGAGAGGGTGTTGTAGAAGTCTAGAGCATAGTTGTCATCCGAGCAGTTTGTTGAACTGTAGCAGCCTATAATAGTAGTAGCAGGGTTGCCACTGAGGTCTGCCACCAGGATCCTCTAGGTAGTTGTAAGCAGAGGGGCTTAGTAGCATACCCACTACTTCTCCCACGTAACTGTTCACGGAATTCCTCCAATACGAGGAAGTGGCCAAGATCCAGCCTTTGCCGACATCAGTATTCGGCACGTCCCCACTATCATGAATGTCACTAACAGCCGGGGCCAAGGATTTTCCCCGGATGCTACGTGTATAAGCGTGAGCCCCGACTACTCTTATAGGAAACAAAAGGATACTACAATCCAAAGAACTTCCTAGCTGTACAATTCCCCTCGTACTAATTGCATTTACCCGGCAACTTGGACTTTTAGCGACAACACTGATACAGAAAGAAAAACCACCGACATTTGAGACTGCTCACTTAGGAAATGACTAAAGCGAAGACAATGAAGATGATAATGGAAATAGAGATTTCGGAAATAATTCACAGAGTATTTGGGTATGCGGGTACTTGGTGTACTTAATACATTTTGGTGCCATGGGGTCATGAACGTCCCTACCCTACAATGAATAGTTCAGAATCGCCCTTGGCCAAGGCGTAGCACCCTTGAGCCCCCCATGTCAGGGTCACGACACTGTTGCCTGGCAGTCAGGTTTTTGTTTTAGCCACAGGCTAAAGGAGACAACCCCCTACAGAAAACGAGTCCACTGCTGGACGGTCTGGCGCTCCTCCAGCATTGTTTGCTGGATTTGTCTTAGTGAGCCTAGCTATTGAAACAGTGATTTAATGAACACTGCAATTTTCCCTACTTACCGGCTCGGTCGGCGCCCGTATAAACAAGGGCCGCGTCCCTTAAAGCTCCTTTGCCCTGGTGGGCAACCAGGCCGGAGATGATAAGTCAGTTACAGGAAGACTCCTAAGCTGCAAGATAGACAATCTCGTGTCAACGTTTAACATCCGTTCACTCAACTCCAATGAGAAGATTGGAGAGCTAACCGCGCTGGTGTGTATTGGTGTGTTTTTGTGTAGTGTTAGCTAATGTTTGTATAGGTAATCACATGATTTCGAGTGCAATTTGGAATAAATAAGCACGAGTAAATTTTTCAAAGTCCAACAAAAGTGCACGAGCCCGTAGGGCGAGAGCACTTTGTGGTCTTTGAAAAATTTACAAGTGCTTATTTATTCCAAATTGCACGATAAAAATCATGTGATTACTTATTAATAATATACACGAAAAACATAACTACAACAACAAATTTTGACAGCGCGCGCGTTTTTAGTTCATTCAACTGATTGGCTGAAACAGACTACTACCTTTGTCAAATTCAAACTTTTTCAAGACCAACGCTTCCAAAATCATTCATCTAAGAACAGATGTTGTGATGTCGGAAACTGCCAGTATCAATATAATATTTGCTTTTTCTCAACGCTGGAGTTTTCATTATTTCGTTTGGCCTACTGCGAGAGTCATCGTAGCTCTTCTTCGTCGGCTTCATCGTAGTCGTTAAGGAAATTTATACCTCTGTGGCCTGTGACATTGACTATATGTTCTGAACTTACAATCTTTGCTTTCTTCAGCTACCTGACTGTTGTTTTTCTTGCACAATGATTCGTAAACTTTTTTCTCACTTTCTTTACGGCTAATACCAGCTACGGACACTTTCATTATGTGAGTTATGGTATTTTCGCCCATTGGTTTAGTTTGGACCAGATGTTAAAATTTTCGGTTTCGTTTGCTACTGAGGTAGAGAAAAAACAGACCATCGCATGGATGTTTTAATAGAGGTCTTCGCTCCACAAAAGACTCAACAAATAACGTACGTGACTTGAAATCCCTGTTGTTATCATGGAATTGTATCCTTGTTCATTTAAATGCCCGAAGAGTGTAGCTGTCATGGTTTGCGTGTGGTTGCAACCGTTTTTGTTCTTTATTTTTTTTACTTTAGCGTAGTCTGTTATAAGTAACTTATTTTTTAGTTTCTCTGGCTCATTTTCCTCGATTTTGTTAACAGTATTTTTCTCTTAGCAACGGATTTTCAATACATTTAGACAGAAAGACGTACTTTTTACTGTGTTCGGGTTTTTGGAATATTTTTTTAACTTTTCTATTGTTGTTTTGCTTACAAAATTAAATCCCGTCGTCGTCTGCTGAAAACCATGGCCATTTTCTTGAATTTTTGTTGTTAAAACAGCTCTAATCTGATTGGTTCTTGTTGGTTTCTTTTGTGTTTTCAGCCAATCAGAAAGCATTTGTTATTTGCACTCGTGTTACAAGCATTTTGCACTCGTGTTTCAGAAGAGCTGCACTCCTTTCTCAGCCAATCAGAATTGAGTAATTTTTTCGTGTATATTATTAACTAGGAAACTGAACTCAAAGTAACGGCTTGGAAACTAAAATTTCGAGGACGTTTTTGCACTTTTTACATTCAGGGCATGAATTTTTCGTCATTTCAGGCCATGGAACCTAAAAATGAGCCTAGCTAGCTGTAAAAAGGGGCAATACGGAGGAAATGCGTCCTAGCCGGCATGATCACATGCTGTTTACGGAAAATTCTCTCATCCATGTCAGGAAATTCTGTATTTTAAAGCCTCCCCTAGGGCATGACTCAGCAACTAAGGACATTTCTGCTACGTTTTCAATGTTGGTTAGCATGCAAGGATTTTTCCCATGCCTATCGTCAATGATTTGCTCACTGGTAATAGAGGGGGTGGCCCCAGAGTGGTTTTGCATTGAAATTGGCATGCAACAGAATTTCGCATGCCCTGTAAACACAATTTGAGGTTCCGTGACCTTCTCACCCAGGCCGCGAGAAGCCTAGGTTCTAGTAATAAGTAATTTATACCCAGCAAAATCTCCGGCATGCCGGACATGCCACATTCTCTGACATGCCCGGCATGACAAATTCTCTAGCATGCCGGGCGTGCCATAATCTGGGTCATGCCGGGCATGCCAAAATCGGTCTCTGGCATGCTCTCAACGCACAGGTTATAATTCCTTGAATCTACAGATATTTTAAGCCTGGCTAAAAAAAAAAAAAACTAAACAGATCACCGTGCTTATCTTTTGATGTACGGTTACACGATGACGTCATTGCTATTCCATTTGGTTGTCCCAGCGAAGTTTAAATAACAAAAGCTCTAATTTTCACAAGAAAGTAAAGCCCTGAGGGATTCTGCCGTAGTGATAAAACAGCGTCATCGTGGAGATGACCTGTTGGGGGATTGTAAAAACTCCTGACCCCTTTTAATGAGTCTTTAAAAGGATTCCCATTTCACATTGCGAATAAAATGGAATTGACTGAAATCAGTAAAAAGAGAGACAGACACTATTTTCATTGTATAATAAAATGCATCTATGTTCCATGAAAGCTTTTAAAAATACAAGGTTATAGAATATCTTTCAAAGTTCATTACAAACTGAGCTAAGCCCCAAAATCATTGGTCATTATTCAGTAAATTATGATGTTTGACAATGCAATGTGCTTGAATATAACGTTGCAATTACAAATCTCTCTAAAGCAAATTTCCCTACGTTAGAAAAGCTGTTTTTATCTTGTTTCACATTTTGATAAGGAGTCTGAGTTCCTCTTTCTTGTTTTGTAGGCTTGCCTGGGATTAATGTTTTTGTGTCATTACCAGTGTCTGTGTTCTCTGTTTTTAACTCAAAGTAAGTCAGTAATAACTGACCGTATCAAAGAATTGCTCTCTAGAAAAGTAATTATCTCCTCGTCATGTCTGGAAGTTACCTGTAACAAAAAAGAAATGGAATGTTAACACATCCAAGGGCAATATGAGAAAAAAGAAAAAGAACATGTTGAGCTCAGCTTCTCTTAACATATTTACATACTGGCTTGTTGAGTCTGTTAAAGGTCGCAACTAATTGTCTGAGGCTAATTTCACAAGAGTGTGCAATTGAGATAAATGCATGGTAACTAAAGTGAAAGAAACGTGGTTTCACATTAGCCAATTTACATTGCGTTGTTCGATGATGTTTACACGCTCTTCTACTGCGAAATAAACCTTTGCATTTGGATTTGCAAGTCAAGATTATACCGAGTTTGACTGGCTTAATTGAACAACAGTTTCATTTTTAAGCAGGTAAGGTGTAGACCCATATAAAGCCGAAATATGTAAAGGAAACTCAGCGAAAACGTTTTCGCATCTTTTTGTGGCGATATTCTCTCACGGCCCGTCAACTGATTAGGGGATGCGAAGAAAAAATAAATTAGGACCAACGGTTAAAGCCTGTCCGGTTACACCATTTGGTATGTTACCTAGAGTTCTAATAAATAGGTCATAAAATAGGATTTAACGAGAGCGAATTTGTTTCTCAATCGGTGTATAAAAAAGTGAAGCTATCAAATGAGAAGTTTATAGAGTATCAAAATTATTAAAGTAAAAGCTCATATAATTAGGAAAATTCCTATACGGAAACAATGCTAGTGACATTAAATTGATCAGATAAAATTCTGAGAAAATTTGTCGAATAAAAGCGTCATTGTTTGCTTTTGTTTTTGCGTAAAGGTAAATTTTTCGGCCCACAAAGCAAAGTTGAAAAAGCGACTAAATCTTAGTTTTTTACATTGAACATGTTTATTAGCTTAGTTTTCGTCCGTTTTAAAAGCTTTATAACCCAGTCATAATTTTCGGGTTAAAATAGTAAAAACTCATTTCAAAAACCATGTTCATTTAAAGTAGAGCCAGCAAACGTGAACATTTTGTAATTCAAAAGTCGGACCCAGCCAGGTTGTTTAAGCTTAGAATTATTTGTATTTTAGCGTCCTATAAATTTACCAGAATCGCCTCTCAGAGGCTTACTGTAGCAGAGCATTTTGTAGTACACTCGTAGACAAGCAATGTAAGCCTTAAGTCTTTGCTTGGATGAGATGTCCAAAAGAAAAATTAGTTTTGTGGACCTAAACACACATTCACAGACTGCTTATATTGAGTTGTTTACAACTTTGCATTGACACCTGCAGCATGTTCATTTTATATAAAGCGAAATCCAAATCTGATTTTGGCATTTGATTTACGGATATTTTATTTTGTCTCCAAAACTGATTGTAATATCCGTTTGATTGTCTTTCGAACAACAGTCAAACTATGCAGCAAAAATAAGTAACTTTACCGGTACAGTGAAAAAATATGACCGTAGGTGCCAAAAATAATTATACTCGAGCTATAAAATTAGATTTGACTTTTTTTAGCTTTGGTTTCTTTATTTTTGAGGTTTTCTCTAGTCTTCTTAGCAGCAGAAGAAGATTACAAGACATACAATCAGAAACAATCCGAAGTGAACGAGTTAACAACCACTTATGACACTTATGCCGGACCTCTTAATAGGCATGCTCAACAGTAAGATAAACTGAATGCCAAAAGACTAATTCACGGGATTTGGTCGATATTCAGGCTTTTTCTTTACCAAATTAATACTAAATTTGTACTTACAGTCTCTCGCAGAATCCATTTCTTGTCCAGCTTTCACCAACATCTCAACCATGCACCGCAGAAAAAAAAGACAAACAAATGCGAAGAGACATGACGACATCGTGACGCCACAACTGCCACGCTACAACAAACTAGATTCATCGTCATCCGAAAACACTTCTGCGGAAATTCGGCCGATTTCGTGCGTGCTCGGGGTATCTTCGGATGACGTAGATGACGTTGCTCAAAGGACTATCGTCAGCAAGGACTAAAACAGTTTGCGAGATTCGCATAGCCGACAAGAAGCGCACTGAAAAACTAAGCAAAATCTCTCTGAGAAGGCAGTCCAAATTCACCAGATCCGAACGTCTTTGCAGTATTAACGTCGTACTCTCGTACTGACTTGACCGACCTGGTAAGCTTAATTTTCATCAGTCTTTTATGCTGTTGACCAGGAAACATTCCGACGCGATAAAACTTAAGCATGGATAAGTTTATACTGAGAAGATTTGTTATCTTATTGTTTAAGACGCTTTTCCGCGATCAAATTTAAATATGGACCCAGAAATGTCAGTATCGGTTTGAAATAAAAGGATTAATCTTTGATTGCAAGTTAAGTACTCTATTTTATGCATGAATAATGTTGTTTTGTTGTGCTTTTTATTTATAAATCCAGGCTTCTGTCTTCAGTTTTGCCAGTCGATCCCGTGACACACGTGACAAACATGACTTTTTTTTATTATAATCTGCATTTATTGCCAGGCATGAAACCTGTAACTTCAAGATCCCTAAGATATATTTGGCGATTATATGTGATTCTCAGGATATGATGCTGAAGTGAACATCAAAATCAGTCTCGCTGGGCATGCCAATTTCTTGCCTGGCATGCCGGACATGCCAAACCAACTGGCTTCACCATCGGCATGCCCGGCATGCCAAACCAGAGGAGCAAAAACTGGGAATGAATTATCAACCCGGCGAGAGATCTGGGACCTAAGATTAGCTGGGTCAATTTTGGGCTGCGAGGGCATGAACCCTTTTTTTCCATGCCTATGAGATGTTATTTCTAAGTACCAATGTTCCCTTGAGTTTTGACATGCCTAAATATATAAAATTTTCCCTCTCTCATTAATCCTCAGACTGGATGCGATTTTTGCGCTCGCTAGGCATGTTCAACTGAAAATCATGCCCATACCCTTATTCAAAACAAAATGCTATCAAATTTTAGTTTTCAAGCCGTTAAGTAGACGAATGGCTCAAATCAGTGGCTTTGGCTGGGAAGTGTCAAACTCTCATACATGTGATATGTTCAATTAGCCAATCAGACTGTTTTGGCTTTATATTTTTGCTACTTAGTCACTGAATCTTTCCTTTTTTATCAACATACTTTATAGTCACTGTCAGAAGTATATGCTTCTGTCACTGTATATGTGAATGCACCTTGTCTGTATTTGAAAACAAAAGGTCACTGCTTCTACACACGTAGGAGCAAATGGACATGACGCCGTTCAATGTACTTTTCTGACAGCTGAGCTCATACCATTCCTCTATTTGTCAGGTCTGGTGTTCTGCCTCTGAATATGCTGTACTTTAAATATTCGGCTATCCTAATGTACGATATGACCTTTGTTTGACGGTGGTGTCAGAACAAAAAAAATGCATAACCCTTTCTCTACTGGCAATTTTTGCAAGAAAGAAAACAGAAATAACCATTTTTGAGCCCTGCCTGGAGTTGTTTGGTCACGATTTCCAATGTTTATAGAGAAATCCTCCAAAGAAAGTCTAATTCCTGCTTGAATAAAGTTAGGGGACTCACAATTTGAAACTAAAACGGGTTGGAGTAATAGGGCTTTGAAATTACCATTTACTTGTCACCACTGCAACCAGAAGTTGAATGCAAAGATGTGTAAGCTACAATAAAGGACCCTTACTTCGCTGGTGATAGACACCAATGAATGGTTTCTGTCCCAGCTATCTGCATTTCGAATAACTAAGGAAATTATAATAAAAACAGACCACGACGTTCCATGCTTGGAAAGCAACATTATTTAAAATTTTTTTACTTTTGTTTTTCTTGTCATGCAAGAGATATTATGCATAAAGCTGGTTACCAAAATTAATGGTCTAGCGTCCGAAATTTTCCCGTTATTAGTCACCAGTTGGCCCTTTAAAGAAAAAGTTAATTTCAAACCCTGGGTAACCAGTAGCATAATGTCAAGCAGTTTTTTCCAGTTCACCCAGATTTGGCATTTCTGGAACGGTGTCTGAATCCAAATAAGGCACAAATGAGTTTCGTGTGAGGCTGGAACCAACAAATGGGGAAAAAACGAGAGACAGAGAAGGCATCGTCCTCAATTTTCAGTTGGGATTTCTGAAAAATGACCTTACCATTAGCTTACCATCTGGAATTTTCAGTATTTTTTGATAAATGGTACGCGACCTTGAGTGGCCTATCTATTTCTATGTTCTTTGTGCAACGTCAGCGTCACGCACACATGGTCGAAGTTACAAGAACGCTTTTGTACGACGCGCTTGTCTGCAGTGTTGATTCCAGGTGTTCTTTTTGTAAGATATATTTTTTTCTTTTCTTGAGCTGTTTTTAGTCACTCTATTGCATGGAAAAGTTTTTTTCTTCCTTTAAAGAGAGGGGAAATTTTTAAAGAAAATCAACAACTGAAAGGGACCATGAAAAACAGCCCTAAGTGACTCATTTCCAACGATTAGATTCTCATTCCAAATTGTTTTTTTAATTGCTTGTGACACAAAGAGAAAATTTGACTTAGCATTGAGAGTCATAATACTACAAATTTTTCCACGTAAGTACTGAAACGTTTTTATAACTCTAGCCCGAATTTATCCGTTTCACACGTGCTGCACCAGTGGATTATTTAAGTTATTCCCAAACAATCAAACTGATGACAACACAGGCTTAGCTAGGACAGCTGTTCCTTGTGGCCAATTTAAGCTGGTTTAGTAGTGGATAGCTACTAATTCAGTACAAGTACTGAGACATGAACTACCCTTTTAGCATTTGAAGGCAGCCTTTGTAACATTTCACAGATAGCAAAGGATGACACACCACCTTCTTCCCAAGCCAGAAGCTTGCAACTCAAGCTTTTGAGATTTGCAAGGAATAGTATCTTGCTTATCTCTTTGAGTTTAGAGTAAGGGCGTGGTTGACATCCGCGCTTTGGTAGCCTTTAGGGTTTTTGCACACGTGAAAGTGATGAAATAGTACATGCCGTATATTTCGGAAAAGGTTTCTGAAATCTGCCATATCAATTACTCTCACATTCCGATCTGAAAGATGAGTAGGATTATGCGATCTCCCACTACTGCTTGAAGGTCTACTGACTGTTGAAGACGAGGAATAATTTACATTTTCTCCCTTTCCCCTCCCCCATCTCCTTCTTTCGCCCTAGCACCTACTCTAAGGGTTACTATTTTTACTCTCCGTTATCTTCCTTCGTCATAACTTCAAAGATGGCGGTTACAACAATACGAACTTAAACAAGAAGCATTCGCCCCCCCAAAAATACACCTGTACTGCAGGCTACTAGGAGATCGGATATTGTGGTTGTGGGAAGGAGGATAGGGTCTGTCAGGAACCTATGATGAAGATGATGGGCTCCTGAGTCGGCTCCTGAGTCGACTGCAGAGTTACATATAGGAAAGTCAATTAACTCAAAGAAAACTGAAAAAAAACCAACATCTCAAGCGTAAGATTTGATTATATACTATTTTGACGGATGGGCTATTAACGGTGGATTAGGGAATAACCATTAGGTGGAAACGTTACGCGAAGGGGAAAAACAACCACGCAAGGAAGTGTCTTCCCCCAATTTTTGTAAAAAGATACCCTTTAATCACACTCAACAGCTCTGACCCACTTCCCAAACTGTGCGAAACTCGGTCTCTCAAATGAAAATGATTTAGTTTCCTGAAACAAATAATTTTAGAACAGATGCTGCTGATCTGACCTTAAAAGCAGATTTTCGAAAGCTCGCATTAGCCTGTTTTTAATCATATTATGAACTTGAAACCAGCTGAAAATAGTTTTACGTTGTTGATTTAGTTTCTTTCTTCCTTCCATTTTATCCTATTATGGTTTCTAACCCGATCTCACTGTTGGACTTTCCCCGGAGACACGCATTACTTGTAAATTTGTATCAAAAAAACACAGTAAGGAAGTTTCAAAAATAGCAGAAAAAAGCTGACACGATACCCAATCCTTCAATCCTGGTATCGTATATCCGCTTAATTTGAATACAGCTTCTTTTGATGATGATGATGATGATGATAATGCTGATCATTATTATTATTGTTATCATCATCATTTTATTAGTAGTACAAGTATCATCATCATCATCATCATCTTTCTTTTGCGTAAGCGAGTGTTTTTTTAACAGGTGTTTGGCTGTTTGATATCCATTTTGTTTCTCTGGGCAAGCCGTTTATCCGTTCACGGCCATCAAACCGTCGAGCCGTTGTTCTTCTTTCTTTCTTTTATTTATTTATTTATTTTGTCATCTTTCACTCAATCCTTTCTCTTTTTTTATCCGTTTTCTTTTATGTTCAGTTGCCGTGCGTCGCGTGAGAGGTAACAAAATAAAATGATATTACTTCGCAACAAAATATACTTAAGAAATTGTCACAAATATCTTTGCCCACGGAATTAACGTCATCAGAAGACGGGGGCAGATAAAGAAAGAACTATTTTTTGTTGGTAGTGTATGGGAAAATATTTGCGTAAACACTGATATTGGTGTTAAATGACAATAACTACGTGGTTGGAGTTATTGACTTAGGGCCATCTCTTGTTTTAAAAAGTGGTACTGTTGTAGCGAATCAACGACGGGTGACATAATTACTTGTCAACGAATCACTGAAATACCGAATTGCAGTGCTTTTAATAGTCTGTTTTGACAGTAAGCCGGAGGCTAACAACTACATTGAGACCTAAACAACTGAAGGCTTTTTCAACCAAGGACAAACCTTTTAAGAAGGCTAATCAAGGTAAAGGGCCGCAACTCTAACAAGGATGGTAGGCTTTCCAGTACTTCCCAGATGCTATGTCTTCGCATTGGGGATCTTTGCTGCTTTTCCAAGTCATTCTAGAGGTAAAACTTTACCTTGTATTGCACACTATGTTTTTTAATAGCCAAGTTCATTTGGAACATTTTTCAAGCTCATTCTTCAAGCTTACATCTTTGTGTCCTCGTTTCTCTTGGAAAGCTTTCAGCCAAGGATCGATTGGTGGCCTGTTTTATGTCAACTTCATGATCGATCAATTTTCCTACTTGAATGTCACAAGTATTGGACGGAATCTTATTCAAGACGAAAACGATTGTGGCTACGCCTGTCTAGAAATTCCATCGTGTTTTTCTTACAACGTGGCTGCCTTCCCTGATGTCAACGACAAACGTCTCTGCGAACTCCTGCCATCGGACAAGTTTAACAACTCAGACAAGTTCAACGCCAGTAAAGAGTTTCATCATTTCTTTATTCCGGTGAGTCAAACGTCTAAATGATTAAAAGTGTTTCGTTCTATAACCCTTTCGCTGCCAATTGTGGCAAAATGCGACAAGAATTTCCAAATTTCGTTTTTTAAAATGCTGAAAAAACGATTAGCACCATGTGAAAGTACAGGCAGAGAGGTTTCATTTGAATGGTAACTTCAGAGAATTTTGTCCACAGGTTACAAAACTCCATCATTCCCTCTGACAGTTAGAGAGTTTTAAGAATAAATGCTCAATAATCCTCTCCCCTTATCGGGCTTTTCAGGGTTAATGAAACAAATGCTAATAAATAAATTCAAAGGAAACTTAACATGTTTAAGAATCCCAACTGGTAGGATGCGATTTAAAAAAAAATGGGCTAAGCATTTAAACACTGGACTAACGAGAACAATCAAGCAAGTAGACAGGGTGATACTTGAACTTAGGGCCTCCGGATTACACGTCCAGCGCTCTTAAACCACTCAGTCACGCTTCCTTCTCCGTTTCATGGGAATACTGTGTAGATACTATTCACATTTCTCTGCATAGCTAGTTATGGGCTTCGGATGATCGAATTCTGGAAGGGGGGAGGTATTCAGAATTCTCTTTACTTCGAATACGAAAAAAAAAAACAAAACAAAACAAGAGAGTGAGTTCTTTGGAACTATATGTTTCTAAAAGACACCTTAGTAATTTCTATTTGTAACATTAACGCTAGCGAAATGTTACACCTGCGAACTGCCAGCTTCCAATGACCAGCCATGCTTCTTCAGTTCGTTAAACAGAAATTTGGATGATCCGATTACGTTTATTAGGCAGACTGGTTCAAACTTGATTTCAGTAACGAGGTATTTTGAAGAATCAGTACCGAGTCTGAAGTTTGCGGAATTTTGCTTTAAGAATAAACCCGAGGCTGAAATTTTGATGGCACATGGAGACTTGATTGTTTAATATTTTCGATTGTGAAGTAAAAGTAAGTCTTGAATTCTGCCTCCATTTCTACATATAAAACCTTCAGTTGTTTATAAACCACGTAAAATCTCTACACGGTTGTTGAATAAATTCAGCTGGACATGTAAATGAGATCCTTGCTAAGTGATGTAAAACAGGTTGTTTGTTGTTCTTAATCGAGGAAATGTCATTAAGAGTTTGCCTGTGCCAATCGCAGGATGTTGTTATGGCAAAGCAAATTAAAAACCACAATCGCCACGAGAAATTATGAAACCTCTCGTATTTCGTCTTTTTTATAGCAGTTTTCCTTAAAAAATAACCCTATTTCTAGCATTGAAACTTTCCGACTTTATTTTATTGTTAGTTTTTAAGCTCAGCTATCTTTCACTAGCAAAGCGACGCCGTACTACAATCTGTAACAGCCATGAGCATTAAATTTTAACAGTTTTATAACAGGTGACCACTTTTTTGTAAGAACCAATACACGAAATGATTACCTAAAAATATGAAATGCTTGGCCTTTAAATGAATTCTCTAGGTTAATTCAGTAACGAAATGTTTAGCGATCAGTCTAGAGAGAATTTGCATCGTGGATATCAGGGCTTTTAAAAATGATTGATCCTTAAACCTAGACTAGAACCAAATAAAGGTTTGTACAAATCGTGACATGTATGCGTTTCCTAGTCGTTCCATGTAAGGGTGTCCGGATTCCGAAATCCGGGAAATTTTTGCTTGTGGAATCCGGACTCCAAGAAGAAGTTCCTTGTGGAATCCGGAATTCTGGGCTTTGGAATCCGGAATACCGCTCCAGAAATCTGAAATCTCACTAACGATTGGAATCCAGGGCCCGGTTGCATAAAACGTCCGTAACAACTACCGGTACACGTACGTGCACTCGTAACATAAGTCAGTTGCATGAAATCACTTAAGTGGTCCACTTAGGGAATTCACTTAAGTGGTTGCACTTACGATTTTCGTAAGTGTTCACTTAAATGTCGTTTATGCAACAGAAATTGCGGGTGTTGCATAAAACCTTTTTTACGCGAAAAATAGCACGTATATTTACGGGACCTATGTAGGTCCCGTATCGTTACTGTTTTTACTAAATTTAACGAAATCTTTTACTGAGAGGTGAAAAAAAGTATTTTTCTTCACATAATTCGTTCACCATTGGTGAATGTAAAGAAAGTGTCTAGTCGTTTCGAACACTTGTAAGTCTCTCATTGAAATAAAACTTGCATGCAATCGTTATTTGACTTCAATATCTACGGAATTGTCTTGATTGTTTCTTCTTTTTTCTCAACGACGGCTTTAAGTGTACATCGGAGGTTAATAAAGTGCATAAGAACGAATTACGTAAAGAAAAAGCTTTTTTTCACTTGTCAGTAATAGATCTCTTTAATTTTAGTAAAAACAGTAACGATACGGGATCTACATAGGTTCCGTAAATTTACATGCTATTTTTCCCGTAAAAAAAGATTTTATGCAACACCCGCAATTTCTGTTGCATAAGCGACACTTAAGTGAACAATTACGAAGATCGTAATTGCAGCCACTTAAGTGAATTCCCTAAGTGGACCACTTAAGTGATTTAATGCAACTCACTTAAGTTACGAGTGCACGTACGTATACCCGTAGTTGTTACAGGCGTTTTATGCAACCGGGCCCAGAATAGAAGTTCCACTGACAAAGACTGGAACCCAGTACCAAGACTGTCCTGGATTCCCTAGTCTGCGTCGCAGACGTAATTTAACCCTGGTTAGTAAGGTCTGCAAAGCAGCGCCGATATCCTTATTCTGGGCTCCCAACACTCAACGAATAACCGGATTTGCGTTTTGAATTTCCTTTCAATCTGGTTGGCAAATCCACAATGGCCTTTTTTGACAGGCTAATATATCATGGCATGTACTCAAATCCTGTTACACAGGTGGAGGCCTAGCTAGAACTGTTTTTTTTTTTTTAGTTTAGCAGACGGACTTAGCCAAAGTTTAGTTTCGACCGTGGCGCAGGCAAAGATTCCCTTACATGGGACGATCCATGCCCGGTAATTTTGGTATGTTTTTCGTTGAGTTTCGTAAAGAAAGAGCTCAAACGAGAAAATGAAGGGGACCAGTAAAAAAAGGAAAAGAGAACATCGTTTTCTTGTGTGACTTCTGTTTTGCTTTTACGCTGCGCAAGTCTCGGACGTACACACAAATTCATACCCCCGCCGTGGTACAAGGGGATGGGGGGCGGGGGGTGGATGGAACCCCTCTCCGGAGTCTTTGATATGTTGCAGTATTTCGAAACGATTTTTACCTTTAGTGGAAAGCCTTTAATCTTCTTAACAAGATGAGGTATAATTTATTGGTGGTGGCGCTACTGGAGGCCTGCGACGTCACCAACAATGGTCGCCATCTTGGATTTTACCAAGAATTAGAAATCAGGTTAAAACGGCGAGAAATAGTAATTTTTTGTGCTTTACATGAAACTTAACACATAAATAAACACTTTGCATCATCTTAGCCACAAGGTTAACTTTTATTGTTGAAATAAGTTAAAAAAACATGTATTTTCACCTAAAAATGGCTTGACCACCTGCTTCTTATGACGTTATATGTCGTAACCATAGCAACTGACCATCACTGAACTTGTCTCAAAATGTGTGCGAGGGATGAACGAACAGCTACTGAAAACGTCAGGTCCTGATGTTTTATCCTCTAGGAAAAAATTAAAAAAACTTTCTAAAACCCCCTTGTACGTCTGAGGGTTAACTAGGGGCTCAACGTGGTCAATGAAAGTCGATTGCTGAATTTCCGTCTAATATATATATATTTTTTTTAACGGGGATGGGCCGTTAACCCCATGGCCGAACTCCTGGCTGGCCAGGCGTTGCAAGTTGTCTTGCATATTTCACCCAAATGGTTGAACCCACCAGGAACCAAATTACAAGGTCCTTACTAGTATTATCAAGGCACACAAATCTCCCGACCACGTTTGTTTTGCGTCGCGTTAATTGATATTTTGACTTTACCATTCAGTGGTCGTTACTTACAGCTATATGCTTTCCTCTGTGTAGTCTTCGTGCGACAATTCGCCCTGTAAAAGTACTGGTAAATGCATTCCCTCGTACCAGAAAAATGGATATAAGTGTATCTGCGTGAAAGGATTCACCGGAAAAAACTGCGAAACGAGTAAGAATTACTATTAGTTGAAACAATGTTGCCAGTAATTAACAAATAAAGAAACCTTTTAGTGTGCTTTGTTCTGTTGTAAAGCACGTAGGAAGCGGTCAGAGCACGAAAGAAGTGTAGGGGATAAACACGAGACGTAGTCGAGTGTATTTCTCTAGTTCCTGAGTGCTCTAGCCGCTTCCAAGGTACTTTACAACTAAACAGGGTGACAAAAAAATAATTTTAGCATTGTAATAATAATAATAATAATAATAATTTTTTTAATAATAATACTTTATTATACTCTTCTCAAATTGAAAATTAAGTACAAATTTAGTATAACTATAGTTAAAAAAAGACTTCTTGGTGGTCTGGTGGTTTTCAACAGAGCAAATGTAAACAACTGTCTGTAAACTAAAAAAAAAGAAAATTTCTATGTTCATCCCAATGATAAATATAATATTTATTAAATTTCACTATTTACAGATTCAAGAATGAAAGTCGATTGCTGAATTTAATAGTAATAATAATAATAATGATAATAATAATAATAATTATAAAAATTGTCGGCGAATAAGTTTGACGCTGAACTTTTCCAGACCTGGTATTTTATAACCTAAAATTACACCATGAGAGGTTACCGAACACATAATTGGTGATGAATTACTTTTAAGACAGATTTCTCCAGGTAACTTTAGAACAACTAGTTTACATTTTTTAGCTGTGTTTTGGCTCTTGTTGAAGTCTAATGTGCAGCTAGAAAGTATTTTTTAATAAGCTTTTATACCTTTGACTGTCTCCTGCAGATATAAATGATTGTGATAACAGCACTTGTTTGAACAACGGAACTTGCATCGACCTAATCAATGGCTTCAACTGCAGCTGCCCTTCAGGATTTGACGGCAACCGATGCGAAATTGGTAATATACTTTTTTGCTATTATTTACCGGCATTGCATTACCGCCAAAATGCAAAATACTTAAACACCTAATGTTGCCGGACGGTTATGAATGCTGACGGGTGATAGCATGTATATGATATGGACTAATTTTAACTCTTACACGGATCGTACACCATCCGACATGTTAATGATATTGTCACTTGACCAACATGCTGCGTACGTTACCATGGGGCGACCCCTGAGATTCATAAGTTTTGCATTTGTATTGGTCTCCGAAAAAGGGGATTCAACTACAGCTGCCTGCCAGGATTTCAGGCACTCGATGTGAAATTGGTTAGCTCCGCTTTAAATTACCCCAAGTTTGTGTTAAAATCCTAGAAACACAGTAGATATACTAAAAATCGTCAAACGACAACAAAAATGACGTAAACAGAAAATTATATCAGGAGGAAGGAGAGAGATTTTAGATAAAGGAAAATCTAATCGAAGCGTCAATAATTCGTTTTACTACCTTCCACAGAAAGGATGAAGAATAAATAAAAAGGAATGATATTATACAGGATCCATGACCATAGGCTCCTGTATGATATGATATTATAATGGACTCGTTGTTTTTTTTTAAACGGGACAACAAAAACAGGAACGAAGGTTAAGAAAGGCGGAAGAACTAAACCGGACACGTAAGAATGCGAATGAAGGAAATTGGGCCCTAGGTAAAATTTGAAAATAAAAAAAAAATTGAAATACCCAAGGAAGAGTTTTAGGAACATATGAGATTGCTTTATTAAATGGTCGGTTCACAGCGTTGCCATGGTATCCCCGATTTTGTCTACCTACATGCTACGATTATAGAAACTTGAATGAGAACTTTTTATGTATATTGCTTGATTCAAAAGGTTGAGTTTGATCGTCCGGGTGAACGTAGTCCTGAATAGGACTGTTGTTGTTGACAGTGACTGACGTTTCGACAACCTGTGAGGTAGTTATCTTCAGAGTCAAAGTGAGTTGTGTCACGTCAGTTGATGGTATTATACTCTGGTTATTGATCTGATTGGTCAATTATGTCGCGATGTTATTGGTCGTCTGTCAGTTAAGCCGTGATGTTATTGGTTATGAAGACTCTTAATCAGTGATTTACTGATTGCTGAAAAGTTAAAACTACTTTTACCTTTGTTTAGGTTCTCTCAGCTCATCCAGTATCCTTGGCAGCCATGGCAGCAAGTACTCTGACCAGTTGAAATCATTTTTAGACCCAGTCCTTCAGAATCCAGGTCGCAGCAGGTTTGTGAGGTGTTGGCACGCTAAGACAGATGGTTGGGCGGCATCAACATTCCACAGCAACTGTGATGGAAAGGGTCCCACTGTAACCATCGTCCAAGTTGGTAGTTACGTATTTGGTGGATACACTGACAAGTCTTGGGGTGGTGAGTATCTGATTTCATAACAGACTTAATCGCACACAGATTAAATTGGCATACTTTTTTTTGTATACCTTCATTTGTACTGATTACGCGACCGTGTGACATCAAGGGTCCCACTGCAACTAAAACGTCGTCAGCCTCGTATACTGGTGAATACATTGAAAATTTCAGGAATTTTTCAGTGTCGTCTTTTTCATTAATTAATTAATTAATTAATTAATTGATTGATTAAACACTAACTTGATCGTCCAGATAATTTAGTATAGGTGTATCTTAAAAAATATCACAGTTTTGTATCGATGTTAAGCCTAGATTCCATTGTTGAAACCCAGTTCAAAATTGTGCCATAAATAAAACGCATTTTTTACTATATTACCTATAACGTTCTCCTTAGGGCGAAATCTTCTTTATCATTATAGTTAATTTTCAATGCAACGGAGAGAAGTCTCTAGAAATGGGGGAAATTTTTTTGTGTTGCGGTTTTGTGTTGATGCCAAATATAAAAGCATCATGATTGGCGAACCCCCCCTCCGCCCCACCCCCCCCAAAAACCTTGTTATGTAACCCGTTTAAATTTCATGGGGTTTCCTATGCCTTTTTAAACTCATCATCAGTATTCCCCATTGCAAGCTTTTCTCAGAAAAGACCGGTCGCACAGTCCTCCGACACCAAATGTCTCGTGGGAAAACGTTTATTTATCACGGTGAAAGTGTCCTAGCTATGTAATGGTACCTGTTGCCAGTCCTGTTGGATATATATCTTAAAAAGGCAATTATGGTACCTGGTAAGAGACATCAGATGAAAACAAGTTTTTGTGACAACCACTGCTACTTTTATTTCTGGCTGTGCTACTTAATAACTTTTCATGTCATAACTTTTCATTTGACTTCTTTTTATTTATTAGTCTTGGTCCAATCCTAGTAAATATCAGACTTTGTCGCACACAGTATATGTTATAGAGAATGTACATTTCATTGCACATGGTCTACAGCTCTACACTACAGAGTATCTGTGACGGAGATGGTCCCACTGAAACTACTGTTTTTGGAACATTGTTAGTTACGGCTCTGTCCATACATGTAGGTGTCCGGATATATCGAAAACGGAGCCATTCTGTCCGTTTTCAAAAAAGTTCGCATCCAGACATAGTGTATTTAGTATAGTGTATTAGCGTTTTCTGGTTTTATTTTTTTTAATTCGGGACCGTTTACGAAAACCTGCGTTTTCCGGTGCCAGAAAATGCTGTTTCAGTGTGCTAAAACGGCTAAAAGGGAGAAAAAATCTCCGTTTTCAAAAACGTCCGGGTAGATGTGGACAGGACCTAAGAGCAAGTCAGTAAATACTAAGTGTGGTTACACATAACAACGTGGTAAATGTTTAGCGTGGTATAACTAAATTGTAAACTAAAGGTTAAATTTTCACCATTTGTTGTTTGTAGGTTCAGATAATTTAGCAAAAAATGGCTTTCTTGCCTTGGGTAGCAAAACCCTTGCTAAGATAATACCACGCTAAAATGTTACGGGCACTTTCTTTGTTCTTTTTGACGTATCCATGGATAATCCCCATCTAGTATTTATCTTGGGAAAGACCGATTACTTACACTGCACCAATTTCCCGTGGTAAAAAGTTTATTCATTATTTGTTAAATTAAAATTAGTTCAACTGTTTAGAATGGTACAAGACACAACATTTAAATAAAGAAAAGGGCATAAATATACAGGAAACGGCGAATGACAAAGTGACCCGAAAAGAAAAGAATTGAACAATTGTTAATTTTTTTTTAAAACTCTTTGCTATGCTTTGCTGTTAGCCAATTCTTAGGGAAAAACTGCATTTTAACCAAATCTTCTTTTTCGAACAGTTTTTGGCCAGTTAGCAGTGAGTTAGCATAGAAATGGCTAAAAAAGAGATTTCCACCACCAACAAGAACACAGTTTTCTGCTAATTGGATGAAATTAAGCCGCTTTTTTGTTTTTCGGGCATTGCGGATCTACTTCGATCTTTTTTCTCGCTCTCTTCGTTTTCCCTTTGCCTTTCTTTTTTTAGCCAGTTTTGTTGCCCACCTTATCGTGTTTCTTTCACATGGAATTTTGACTGGCTTTCTTTCCAAGAAAGAACAAATTTAATCTGCAACGAGTAGTAGGTAAATAGCAAAATTGGCAGTGGAATTTTTCGCCAAATATTGCTTGTTTCTTGTCTGTAACTCTGTCAGGATTGGTCAAAATTTGCTAAATGAGGCACCAGTGGAAAGATCTATCCTGGCTTATTTTGCTAATTACCATCTTAGTAGCTTAAATAGGGACTCTACCAAACCACGATGACGACGGCAACGAGAACGTCAAAAAACAATAGGTTTAATGAGCAGAACAACAACTCTGCACGTGCATCATGCTTTTTTGTACATTTCTTTGCCTTCAATGCACAACTACGACGTGAAATGACGCAATTTTAAGTTTACTTGGGAACGGGAACGGCAAGGCGATAAATTCTACCATCTATGTCCGAACTTGAGCGCGTTCCCCTCTCTTCGGTTCCAGCCAAAATTCCCATCTCTTAAGCAACAGGGCGAATTGGGATAATCGCCAAAAAGTTTAAAATGATGCGAAGTCTGTTTTTCAGCGACGTTTTCGTGGACGTCGCCGTTGTCGGATCGTAAGGTCCCTAATGGAAGGATGTTAGAAATTATTGCGTCATTGTGGCGGGAAAACCCGTCACGTGATCTGAAAACTGAGCTTTTTGTTAGAACTGTGTAGTCGTTCGGAGATGTTAAGCTGAACAAGTGTGTGGATTGAGTTTAGATCATCAAGTTTTCCGCGCATTGATGTCGATGAATCCTTTAAGTGTAGAACAGAGTACAGAATTCTAAAATATGAACCTGTGAAGAAATATGCTTTAATGGAGTGAAGAATAAAAGCTACAGAGAACTGATTATATATACAACATTTGGTCACATGGTCCTTCGCAATCGCCGGATCGGCGAAACAAGTTTAATCAATTAATCGTCAAGATCAGGATTACAGTACAAGAAGAAAAGAATGGACAACGAAAAAGCAAAGAGAATTAGAAACGCCCACAGAGCTTTTGTGGAGAAAACGATGGAAGGTGCGACGAGGATTTTAGTCGAGCAAACTGCCGATCACGTGGAAGATTCATCAAGGGAAAAACTTATGGGACTGAAATTCACCCTCAATGAAAGACTAGAAACTATCCAAAAGCTGGACGAAACAATTCTGGAAAACAGTAAGGGGAGAGACATTGAGAAAGAAGTCGGGGATTGTGGTGAGTTTTGTGCAAAAGTTTACCGTATTTTGGCTAGAATTGACTTGAGTTTAGAGGATGCTAAAAATAGCGCACACGTGGGAACTTCACCAAGCTTCAGTCAAATTAATAACAATGTCAAAAGCAATGAGGGCGCGAAAGTGAAGCTACCTAAACTAGAACTAAAGTCATTTTCAGGCAACTACGAGGAATGGCGGAGTTTCTGGGACACTTTCGAATCTGCGGTTAACAGAAACACTGACATTTCAAGAATCCAAAAATTCACCTATTTGAAGAGTTGTGTGACAGGCGCAGCCGAATCTGCAATTACTGGGCTGCCTCTCACTGAAGACAATTACGAAACTGCCATTGATATACTTAGAGATAGATTTGGTAAACCACAGCTGTTGATTTCTAACCACATGGACGCTTTGTTGAAATTGCCAGTAGTCAGTTCAGTGCATGAAACGAAGAAACTTCGTGATTTGTATGACAAGATTGAGATAAACATTCGAAGTTTGAAGGCACTAGGTGTCGAATCAGAGTCCTTTGGAAATTTATTAGTTCCAGTTGTAATGGAGAAAATTCCTTCTGAGTTGAGATTAATCATCAGTCGCAAGTTTGGCAGTAAAGAAACTTGGGACCTTGATGTCCTGTTAAATGCACTGAAATCTGAGTTGGAGGCAAGAGAAAGGTGTAATGTAGTGAAAACAAGTAGTCCAACCAATTCTAACCCTAGATTTGACCAGCATAAGGGAAGATTCAAACAGCCCCTTTCCTCATCTGCACTTCATGCGGGCAGTGAAGAGTGTACTCTGCAATGTGTCTTTTGCAAGAAAAATCACAAGTCCATCACCTGTAGTACCATTACTGAACCAAAGGCTAGAAGAACTATACTGAGACGAAGTGGCAGGTGTTTTGTTTGCTTGAAAGCAGGGCATATTGCACCGGGTTGTCAGTCAAGGGCCAAATGTTTTAATTGTGGAGCTAGACATCATGTGACTATCTGTGAAAACCCTAAGAAGCCTGTCCAACCTAGTAGTTCAGGAGCTGAATTAGCATCACTTAGTAGATCTGAAACTTCCCAGGAGAGATCCAGAGATGTTGGAACATCAACAATGCATGTTGGCAGCAATAATAACTCTATACTGTTGCAGACTGCCCAAGCCTTTGTTTCTAGACCAGATAATCAAGAAACTGGAATGTATACTCAAGTCATTTTTGACTCTTGTAGCCAGAGATCTTATATAACCTGCAAGACACGTGAGCAGTTAAAATTACCTACTGTTGGTAAGGAAACCTTGCTAATCAAAACATTTGGTGACAATTCAGCATCTGTAAAGGAATGTGACATTGTGCAATTGTGCATCAGAACAATAGATGGAATGAGTGTGTACGTCACTGCTTACGTTGTACCAGTAATATGCAGTCCAGTATCGAACCAAGAAATTCAAAGTGCAGTAGAATGCTATCCATACCTTCAAGGGCTACAGCTTGCATGTGGAGCTGTTAATGGAACAGTTAGTGTTGACTTACTAATAGGAGCAGATCACTACTGGTCTTTCTTTACTGGAGGAATAATCAGGGGAGATCCTTCTGGACCTGTAGCTCTTGAGACCAAGTTGGGATGGGTACTGTCAGGACCAGCTGCAGTTCCAGCATTGACAGAGTCATGCACAGTTAACCTAAGTGCTACACATGTTTTGAAAATTGAGTCAGCTGACATCAGCCATGTGCAAGATGATTTGCAGAAATTTTGGGACTTGGAAACCTTAGGCATAAGGGACACTGAAACTTCAGTTCATGACAAGTTTTCAAATGAGATAAGATTCACTGGTGAAAGATACCAAGTCAAGCTACCATTCAAGGATAATCATCCTATGCTGTCAGATAATTATACAAATGCATCACGAAGGTTGGCAACTGTGATTAAGAAGCTTAAGACCCAACCAGAAATACTGGAACAATATGATCAAGTGATTAAGGAGCAATTAGAAAGTGGAGTAGTTGAAGAAGTGCGGCAAGATCAAGTCCTAGAACCTGGAAATGTGCACTATCTCCCACACAGGGGAGTTGTGAGACTTGACAGAGATACAACAAAAGTTAGAGTTGTATACGATGCCTCATCCAAGGTGTTTGGACCAAGCTTAAATGACTGTCTGCATGTCGGACCTTCATTAAATCCTCTTCTACTGGACATTTTGCTGAGATTTAGAGTTCATGAAGTTGCTGTAACTGCTGATGTTGAGAAAGCATTTTTGAATATTGAGATTGATCCAGAACACAGAGACTTTTACGATTTCTATGGGTAGATGATGTCGATAAAGAATCACCTGAGATTAAGTTACTTCGCTTTACAAGAGTTGTATTTGGAGTGAATGCTAGCCCCTTCATTCTCAATGCTACTATCAGACACCATGTTAATACATGTATGCTGAATGACAATGCACTTGCACTTGAGCTTTTGAAGTCTTTGTATGTAGATGACTTCATTTCTGGGGCCAAGGATGTGAACAATGCCTTTTCTTTGTCGAAGGAGATAAAACTCTGTCTCAAATCAGGAGGGTTCAATATGAGGAAGTGGAACAGCAACTCAGCAAGTCTTTTGCAATCACTGAAACAAGATTCAGCCTTCAGTGGAGACTTTGCTATAAACAGTAAAGAATGCGTTCAAGAGGAAGATGAGAGCTTCTCAAAGTCAGTTTTTAAGCAAGGTACTGAGAAAGAGCAGAAGGTCTTGGGAATGCTTTGGAACCCTAACCAAGATGAACTGATCTATGACTTGACTAAGATATTGGAGGGTGTGGACGTTCAGCCAGCTACAAGGAGACTGATTCTCAGTACTGCTACGAGATTCTTTGATCCCTTGGGGTTAATATCTCCAGTTATTCTACCCTTCAAGATTATGTTTCAAAAACTGTGCAAGGCACAAAGGGACTGGGACGAGTTAGTGGATACCGAACTCAACCAAGAGTGGTTGTCAACTTTGTCAGACCTAAGACTAGCTGGAAGAGTGAGTTTTAAAAGGTGTTATGCTGAAGGTCTCGGTGGGAATGAAGTTAAATCGCTCCAACTTCATTGTTTTGCAGATGCGTCGGAAAAGGCGTACGGAGCCGTTGTTTACATGAGAGTAGAATATGAGTCAAGAGTACAATGTGAGATTGTGGCGTCAAAAACCCGAGTAGCTCCGTTGGATAAGCAAACCATACCGCGTCTAGAACTGTTGTCTAACCTTACTGGGTCAAGATTGGTGAAGAGTGTGAGTCAAGCTTTAGAAAACGTTGTGAGAGTTGATGACGTAGTCAATTGGACGGATTCTATGATTTCCTTGTGGTGGATTAGGAACACTGATAAGGAATACAAGCAATTTGTGGAGAATCGCGTGAGCGAAATCAGACGAAATGCACCGCCTGAGCAATGGAGGTACTGTCCTACGTCAGAAAACCCGGCTGACATTGCATCAAGAGGAATTAAGGCCACTGCACTCAAAGAAAGTAGTTTGTGGTTACATGGTCCAGAATTCCTGTCTAAGGAAAGCGCCTACTGGCCAGTCCAGCCTGTAAATGTACAAGCCAAGGAAGAGTTGTGCGAACTGAAATCAGCCAAACCTACAGTCTCCAGCTTATTGAACACGTGTACCGAAAAACAAGAAGCAAATCTGGAGAGTATCATCAATCCTGAATCCTACAGTTCCCTCACGAAGCTCATAAGAGTTACTTCACTTGTGTTGCTATTTGTCAAAAAATTGAAAAGAAGAAGGGACGGATCAACTGACCAAGAAGAATCCTTGCAAGTTTACAAGCAAGCTGAGAAGAAGTGGATTAAACACGTTCAAAAGGGTATCCTGAACAGTGACAAATACCAGCAAATGAAGTCGACTCTGGGACTTTATCAGGACAGTGAAGATGTAGTCAGATGTCAAGGAAGAATAGGTCTGTCGTCGTTACCATATGATACCAAATTTCCTGTGCTTCTGCCTAGAGAACATTGCTTTACGAGATTGGTGATCCTCAAGTGCCATGAACAAGTCATGCACAATGGAGTAGCAGAGACGCTGGTTCAACTGCGTTCAAAATACTGGGTCGTTAAAGGGAGACAGACAGTTAAGAAGATATTAAGCAAGTGTGTAGTATGCAAGAAACTTGAAGGTCGCCCCTATGGAGTGCCTCCTACCCCTCAACTACCTGAATTCAGATTGTCTGACGACTTCGCATTTTCAAGTATAGGAGTAGACTTTGCGGGTCCCATTTTTGTCAAGGATGTGTACAACAAGAGTAGTGTTATGAACAAGGCATACATTGTGTTATATACGTGTGCATCTAGTCGCGCGGTTCATCTAGACCTTGTTCCGAATATGTCAACTCAAGCGTTTGTGAGAAGCTTCAAACGGTTCACTGCTCGAAGAGGTGTACCAAGGCTTGTTGTATCGGACAATGGTTCCGCTTTCAAGAGTGAAGAGCTCAAAATGTTGTTAGCAGAGTATAGCATATCCTGGAAATATAATGTGGCATTAGCACCCTGGTGGGGTGGATTCTTTGAACGTCTCGTTAAATCAATGAAGCGCTGTCTGAAAAAGAGTTTAGGAACAGCTCGAGTCACTTATGAAGAACTGCTTACAATCATTGTCGAGACCGAAGGAATCCTGAATTCAAGACCTCTAACTTATGTGAGTGATGAAGTGCGAGATCCTCTTACACCGTCGCAACTGGTTATTGGTCGTCGCTTGTTGAGTTCAAACGGAAGCGCTAAACAACTCAGTGGGGGAGATCACACTGTGCGAGATCTTTCAAGACGTGAGAAATACTTGACTGCTGTACTTTCACATTTTTGGAAACGTTGGCAGAAGGAATACTTAACAGAATTACGTGTTCATCACAACTGCAATTCGAGTAACAGGAAGCCAACGATTAAGGTCGGAGATGTTGTTTGCGTCTACAAGGACAAAGCGCCGAGACAACTTTGGAGTATGGGAGTCGTCAAATCTCTCATTACAGGACGAGATGGTTACCACAGAGGAGCTGTTGTAAGAGTGCGTAGTGGAGATCGAGTCGTGGAAATGACAAGACCCCTAAATAGGCTTTACCCTGTAGAAGTCGAATCACAAGTGCGGGAAGAGCGTCAGAACA
This sequence comes from Porites lobata, assembly GCA_942486035.1. Classification (NCBI taxonomy): domain Eukaryota; kingdom Metazoa; phylum Cnidaria; class Anthozoa; order Scleractinia; family Poritidae; genus Porites; species Porites lobata. The sequence goes on along the minus strand of CALNXK010000050.1, from coordinate 1,933,801 downwards.
GAAACACTGATTTCCCTATTACCTTCGTGGGAAATGCTGAACAAGAACATGTTAGTGAACATTAACATTAAGTCAAAGAAAAGCCAACTCCTTTCCTTTAATTTGTTATTTTATTCGTTTCGATGTTGATTGACCCGTGTCAATCAAGGCGGGGAGTGTGTTAGAAATTATTGCGTCATTGTGGCGGGAAAACCCGTCACGTGATCTGAAAACTGAGCTTTTTGTTAGAACTGTGTAGTCGTTCGGAGATGTTAAGCTGAACAAGTGTGTGGATTGAGTTTAGATCATCAAGTTTTCCGCGCATTGATGTCGATGAATCCTTTAAGTGTAGAACAGAGTACAGAATTCTAAAATATGAACCTGTGAAGAAATATGCTTTAATGGAGTGAAGAATAAAAGCTACAGAGAACTGATTATATATACAACATTTGGTTACAAAGGATAGTACTGTTAAACAATAAAAATGGAAGCCGGTGATGAAAAATCTTCGCAATGGGCATGTTTTTGACTTAAAATTATTAAAGGAATTTTATTTGGTGTTTGGGATTTATAACAAAATTCATTCGATTCGGGATTTATCTATAGGTGAAGGGAAATATCATAAGAAAAACAATTTGACTTATTTTACTTGGTTTTCAACGCACCAGCACTGATCAAACGACATCCTCTTCCGAAATCAGAAAATGATTTCTGTTGATTCATTCTCCTTGGTCTTGCTGAAGGAGAAAGTTGATTGAAGAGTTACGTTAGCCACTTGTGGCATTTGCTACGATATATTTTTGTAGATGAGTCGTTGTAAGCGTTCTTGTTGATTGGTTTGAGTAAGATACTTCACTACTAGTAGGTTTGGTTCCTAAGTTAATTGATGATCGATAAAAGGTTTCTCCTGACATGAATTCGGTGCAAAGGAGATGTACCAACTTGGTGCATCTCCGCGGAAACACTTCTGTTAATGAAATATGTTTAATTAGAGCCTTTGGAAGATCACAAGCCTTGTTTATATTAAGTATTTTGTCCAATTTAACATTTTTTGACCTTAATCTGGTCTTCCTTCGATATTTACCAGGAAATGACAACCCTGCTTGTTTTTAACAGTTTTAAGCGTGTTTCTTTGAGTTTTTAACCGACTTCTTGGCAGTGGATAACTTTAATTAGGCTTAAGTGATTTTATAGGTGTTTTTGTAGTTATTAAACAACTATTGTTCTAAATTCTGCCTTGTACTTTGAACTGCATTTTTAATTTACCCTTTAAGTTTGCGTTCACGTTCGTGGTTAATTTATGGAAAAGGTTTAGCCAATCA
>CALNXK010000050.1:1915000-1927500 GCA_942486035.1 Porites lobata | reverse complement strand
CTTATTGTTCATATTGGTAGTAAAAAGCAAACTCGAACTAAGAATCTATTTTTAGCTTGTGTTCCTGCAAAATGAAAACTGATATTGATTTTTTTCTCTTCTTATATTTACATATTGTAGGTTTCATATTTTAGCTTTCACCTGCCTGAGGGCATTGTGATTACTTTGGTCCTTAGTCGGTGAAGCCTTTGACCAATACAGTTTATGAACGTATCTGTAATCTAAATTTTACATGTGTTTTCCACAGGTTCTTGTCGCTATGTCTCATCAAACAAATCGTTCCTATTCTCGTTATATAACATCAATGGCTACGTTCCTGTTAAGGTGAACATCAAGTCAGGTTATTACAGTGGCGCTATTCGCACATGTTCTGATAGGGGACCAGCATTTGGTGGAGGACACGACTGGTGGATAGCCAATAATGCTGCAAGCAACCGCAATTCCTACACCTACTGTGGCAGCTCCTATCCCCTCCCCCCTGGGTACTCTGCATCTGGTCGCTCCTGTCAATTTTATGCAGGATCCTACAAATTCACTCCCACTGATGTTGAAGTGTTCTACCAGACAACAACTTAGTGTGTTTATGCAAACTTGTTTGTTGACTTAGCCAACTTTCACGGACCTGGTTTGGCAAGACTAGAAATGAAAGTGATCATCTTGAAATTCTAGTTTATTATTCAGCTGTCCTTGAATGTTTTCACTTACAACTTAAAACCATTTAATTTGACAATTATAAGCAATTGTCCTATCTCAGCGTAGCCTCCCACACAGGCGTTTTTCAAGGAGTTCGTGAGAAGGGAGGAAATAAGACTCCCCTAAAAACGCCCTATGGGGAGGCTAATCTCTGAGACATTGAGAATCCTTTTGATTTGCACTTAGGCTAGCCTTAACTAGTTTGAAAATCAGTTTGAATTTGACTTTAGGAAAAGAATTTTCTTTACATGACCTTTTCGACGGAAGAATGGAGCTTCCACATTTAATGTTACAGTGCGGAAAATGCACCAAAATGTAATTTACAAGTACAGAATACCAAAACCAAAAATCCAAGTAAACCACTTAACACGGTGCGCGACATAAAACGAACTCGACGAGAAGTGACGGATTGAACAGATTTATTGAACCAGAGATCAGTGCTCCTAGCACAGAGGTCACAACTTGACACAGAAGAATCGACGGGGTCGATTGACAAGACAAAAGGGTCCTTAAGTTGTGAAATCAATACAAGCCGTACAAAGTCGGTTCGAACTGAAAACGATAAAATCGAACGAAAACTTAGCTAAAAATACATAGAGTGCAAATATATCTGACTAAAAACCGATGATACCAAATAGCGAATGAGAACTAAATAACACTAGAAAATACACTAAATCAGCCTAAAAAGTGAATACGACGATAAAACTGCTGGTATCAATCACTCAGCATACTCATATTGAAGAGTAGCGCATAATAACCCTTAAAACCACTGTAGCTCAGTGATGACAAGACTAAATAGATTCCTTGCATAAACAGAAAAGATTACAACAACGATGTTGCAAATTGAATAACCAAAACTAAGTTCTTTAATTCCTATGATGAAATCGATACTGGAAAAACTAGAAAGAAAAGGAAAACTATACTCACTTTGGTTTACACACACACCAGTGTTATCTTGAATCAAAAGCTAAGCTGAACTTGATAGTTGATGAGCACGAGTGTAGATAGAAATGAAGCCCCAATGGCTGACAGAAGTTAACACCATGAAGTCTACACTAGAACTGAACTAACTAAGATGAAAACGCTAAATTTGTAATAAAGAAAACGTGCTTGAAAACGATCTAGAAATTATTACGTATTTCCCAGGCGGACATAACAAAAAAGGGCTGGGAAAGTAGCCGTGGGCTGATCAATGAAAATCATCATTTATGTAGGCGATAATCGATTTATAATAACTACTGTAAGCACGTTCGTGCACCAATAAGGGATAACGAAAAGAAATCACGTTTCAAAACCAACACCAAGAGTATGTATAATTTGCTTTCGAGTGGGTTATGTGTCACGGCCAGGCGGTGTGCGTCACGACCCACAATGGTTCATGGGTAAAACTGTTACTGTGCCTCATTTCAATCGTGACACGGACGAGTTCGCATCTCGTAGGAGAAATGAATCAAACCCAGGGATCAAAACACTGCTGCCTTTTCCGAAAAACATTACGCAAGAGAGCGATTTCGAGAAATTTCAAGATCTCATAGTGGCCTTAGATGCTTGCTATTGGCTTCACAAGACAATTTCAAGAAGTTTATCGCGATTCGGAGACGATCGTGCGACCTAGCCGGCTTTGAGCGGCGACTAATTTCCTGCTTCTCATAAGATTTTATGTACTGTTTGGTTTATATGTATGTTTTTATCTCACAGTTAAAGAGATATGTAGTTCATACCTGCATTTGCTTAACTAAAAAAAAATTCATTCATTAGAAGTGTTTATATATTTGATGGACTTTCTTACCCGCAAAGCAGGGGGAGCGCGTGCAAACAGCAAGGTGAGAAATCGTCTCTCATAACAATTTTATTTTCATCGACAAGTTTATATTATTTTGAAAACAGTGCCCGCTTGAAATCCTTATGAGCAAATAAATCTTCAATCAGGCAAGGGGAAAACGGACCGAAAGAGCCGAACAGCTGCAGCACAATCGGAATTTCACCGAAGCTACAGCCGCAGAAATAAACAGTGAAATAAACCACGATCTTGTCTGTGCGGTCATTGAAGTGAGCGCAGTATATCGATCTTGTTATAAAGTAAAACCTACCCTCACAGTTTTAAAATCCTGTATGTTGTCTGGATCTTCGATAATGGTGTTGTGTTTTGGTAGAGATTTATAACAATTTATTCCCTCACGTATTAAAGTTTACACAAAGATAGCACACACCGCATGCAAATTATTTTAAAGTCACGCTTTCAGTTTCCGCACTGGGTTATGAAAAATGTCTTGTTTCCAAAGGTTATTACAAAATTCAAACTTATTTACCTTTTGTGGTTTAAAATAGAACAAAGTCTTCCTGGATTTGGCGTTACTCGCTTCACGTCGGCTTCCGCTTCGGCATGTTTTCTCAGCCCGTTTCCCGGGAGTTGTGCCACTTGGCTGAGACGATGTCTTAATTCCAAGACACTTTCAACGGCTCATAACTGGAAAACTAACAGGGGTAGACCCGGGTAGACCCCGAAAATTGCAAAGAAGAAGGGTTGAAGTAACAAGATGGCCAAAATAATTCGATAAAACCGCTAACAGTAACCAGCAATAAATCCAAGAAGAACGGCAAAAACAACATTCAAATCCTCATGGCGGCCCGCACATGACCGAGCAATTCAAACTCGTCACAAACGCTCAAGAAAGCAAAATATTTAAAAGTAACGCAACTGCTATCAAGATATAGTGTTCCAACAACTTTCCACGGCGGTATAGTGTCGAAATTACCAACACAAGCTTGGAATAAAGCGAAAATTTCACCACGTATACCTCCGCAAACAGCTCTTTCCGAGCGCGAAAATCACTCTACAAATGACGCATTCTGATTGGTCGAATCTCGTGACGCACACCGCCTGTGTCACGGCTAAATACATGGATGTCATATTGCAGGGGCGGATCCAGGATTTTTTTTAGGAGGGGGTGCACTCGTCTCTTGCTCTACTTCATCACCAATAAACCACATAGTTTTTTTTTGCAGAATACCAGTTGTATTAGAAAACCGCAGGTCATCTCATGAGGGGGGGGTGCGCACCCTCTGCACCCCCCCCCTAAATCCGCCCCTGTATTGGAGCTGCAGATTAAAAAAAAAAAAAAAAAAAGAAGATATCTTTTCCCTTCCCTGCTAGAGGAGGTCTCTCACGACGAGGCAAAAATGAGAGACCTCTCCTAGCAGGGAATATTTTTCCTAGTATCCTAAGTATCCTCAGAAAAAAGTGTGTAAATTCGTAAGATCAGAATTGATTAGTTACAGAAGTCACCACTTACCATTATTTTATATTGAAGCCTTCATGTGCATTCATATCGTCTCATATGATCTTTAGGTTATGCCCAGGTAGCTTCTTTGTTTCTTCAGAGAGTGTGTTGTAGAAGTATGAGGACGCGCAAGACTTAGAGATCTGCGAAGTCGGTCATCTGAAATGACCGATTGCGCAATGTAAAACAATAGACGTGTTGACAACTCATAGAATACGATCCTCTCTAAATCATCACGACTGAATGTTTCATTTTATTTACACGTCATCGTTTGACAGCTTAACCAAATTAATTAGAAATTTGATTCATTGCACTCAATGGAAACACAGAAAGAAACTCGTGGGACCTTTCAAAGCAAGCCGCGACAAACGGCGAGTAAAACGCGTGAACAATTTTGCGTGTGAGCTGCAAATGCCGAGTTAAAAACTATTTTTCTTGTGAGTGAAATATTTGGCTAAAAGCGAGGAAAACTAAATGCACGCCGTAACAATTATTCCGAAACCAAATCTTACATAGAATTCTTTAGTCAGTTTGCGAAGGTTAACGCAAAATGTTTTAGTACAATATTTATTTTGCCACCGGAAGGCCTCGTTGCTTGAACGACTATAAACTGCGAACAGTCTATTACTTTCCTTTACAAAGCCGCGAACTGCTAAATGCGGGCGTCTCGACCTTCACTGATTTCACTGAAAAGCTTTGGCCGAAAACGGAAAGCGCGGGCATGGAAAGTCTCTGGCACCCAGGGTAAATTCTCTATTCTAAAGTTGTTGTTTACAATCTCGCTAGCTGGAATAAGAACTAAACAGATTTTAAGAGAAAAGGCGGGCTGCAAACAGTCCAGAAAGACTTTCTTAAATGTTTGAAATAAACACGACTTAAAAACTCGTAATGTTGTGAGACGTGACCTTAGAGTTTGCTTGAACAACAGGGGTTTTCCTTCTTTCCCTCGTCGCGTGTTGGTCACCATGCCGCACATGGAGCGTTCTAAAATTGTATTTTTTCCGCCGCACTGAGACTTACATTTAGCGGTCATGAAAATGGTCTATGCAAAAAAAGGCGGCCTGCAAGCAGTCTAGAAAACTCTCTTAATTGTTTGAAATAAACATGACTTATAAACTAGTAATAATGTGAGACGTGACCTTAGAGGTCCTTAGAGTTTGCTTGAACAACAGGGGTTTTCTTTGCCGCGCGTGGAGCGTTCTAAACTTTTACTGAGCGAATCTTATTTTTTCCGCGACATACATTTCGAGGTCAAGAAGATGGTCCACGTATATTGGGTAATTATTTTCTAAAAATAAAGATTCTAGTTTTTTAGCATAGAGTTCATGCCATTATCAATAACAACCCTTTATGATCCAGTGTAACTCTGGAAACAACAATATTTTCTAAACTAGGGTATCTAAAAGATAGTAATGCTGCGGCACATTCTGTTGATACTGGCATTAGTTAAAAGAATCAAAAATGACATTGAATGTCCTATTTACATGTTGGAAAGTACTAGAATAATTACTATCAGTCTATAGAAAGAACTCGTGGGAAGGTTGTTTAGAAAATGATCAAGTGGTTATCAACTCTGGTTTTCCCACAGTAAATTGTAGGAAATAATAGAAATTCAGATCGTTTATCCATATATTTAATATACGGGCGCGATATTTTCTCTGGAAACACAATACTTTTCTTGCTCTTTATAAAGTGACAGTTATTTAGCTATATATTTATTGAAAACAACAACACAAAAAACGGAAAAAAAAAGAAAGAAGGAATATATAATTCAGTAGGACTTGAACCCGGTACCTTTAACTCGACGCGACTACTCCTAATCACTACACCACAGAGGCTGATTACGTAGTCCTTAGGAAAAGTCTTTCATTTTATTCCTTTTCCATGAAAATTCCGCCGGCAAGATGATCGCCAGCCGCATTAACCGAGCTATATTCCATGGCAATAAATGAATGAAAGAACATAATTATGCTTTTCAAAACGCCGATAAACGTCCTCGTCTGCAAAGTAGGACCCAAAACATATGTTTTGTTATCTCGATTTCCGCTGTTATTTTGAAGCGAATGGTCAAAATCACATCCATTTTCGGCTCATACAGTTTCTTAAGAATAGCATTGCATGACACTTTCTCACTTTCACATCACGTTCTAGCAAGCTGGAATTTGTATATTCTATTCCCCGTGTTGCGGAGTCGAAGAGCAAATGCTCATCTTCTCGTCAGGTTTAACACCTGGACGAGTCAAAGGCTCTTGAATTGACATCCAATCCCCAAGTTAACCATCGTACTCATCCGGAAAGACTCCTGCGTGTCTTAAAATTTGGTAAGACCTCTAACCGTGCTGTAGAAAATTTGCCACAAAGAAAAGTCTGAGCAGCGAACGATGCACTCTCTCACCCACCGAACTAAGTTCCCCGTGTTTTTATTTGAGTTGTTCGTGGCGCAATGCACTCTGGTTAAATGCAATGCATTGTGGTAAAAAGTGTGGTTAAATGCAATGCATTGTGGTAAAAAGTGATGAATTCGAGAATTCGTCGCCCCTTATATATTTCCTTTAAATCCTGATTATGTTGCTGCTCGCTCCCTTCGGTCGCTCCGCAGCAATGACCGATTGTCAGTAAGAGAAGTATAATGCCAAAAACCCATTCCCAAAACCTACTCACTTAAGATGACCATTAGATAACTTTACAGGTGAATTAAAAATGTGATGAATTTCTAACTCACAGAAACACGGGCGACACACGTAGTGTTCTGTTGCATTTCACAATTTGCACTTAGGAGTCGCAGATCATCATGGCATTATCAAAAACCTACTCACTCACGATGACTGTTAGATAAGTTTGCAGGTGAATTAATAATGCCATGAATTTCTAACTCACAGAAACACGGGCGACACACCTAGTGTTCTGTTGCATTTCAAAATTTGCACTTAGGAGTCGCAGAGCATCATGGCATTATTAAAAACCTACTCACTCAAGATGACTATTAGAGAAGTTTGCAGGTGGATTAATAATGCCACGAATTTCTAACTCATAGAAACACGGGCGACACACCTAGTGTTCTGTTGCATTTCACAATTTGCACTTAGGAGTTGCAGAACATCATGGCATTATCAAAAACCTACTCACTCAAGAGGACTTTTAGATAGGTTTGCAGGTGAATTAATAATGCCATGAATTTCTAACTCACAGAAGCACGGGCGACACACCTAGTGTTCTGTTGCATTTCACAATTTGCACTTAGGAGTCGCAGATCATCATGGCATTATCAAAAACCTACTCACTCAAGATGACTGTTAGATAAGTTTGCAGGTGAATTAATAATGCCATGAATTTCTAACTCACAGAAACACGGGCGACACACCTAGTGTTCTGTTGCATTTCACAATTTGCACTTAGGAGTCGCAGAACATCATGGCATTATCAAAAACCTACTCACTCAAGATGACTATAAGATAAGTTTGCAGGTGAATTAATAATGCCATGAATTTCTAACTCACAGAAACACGGGCGACACACCTAGTGTTCTGTTGCATTTCACAATTTGCACTTAGGAGTTGCAGATCATCATGGCATTATCAAAAACCTACTCACTCAAGATGACTATTAGATAAGTTTGCAGGTGAATTAATAATGCCATGAATTTCTAACTCACAGAAACACGGGCGACACACCTAGTGTTCTGTTGCATTTCACAATTCGCACTTAGGAGTCACAGAACATCATGGCATTATTAAAAACCTACTCACTCAAGATGACTATAAGATAAGTTTGCAGGTGAATTAATAATGCCATGAATTTCTAACTCACAGAAACATGGGCGACACACCTAGTGTTCTGTTGCATTTCACAATTTGCACTTAGGAGTTGCAGATCATCATGGCATTATCAAAAACCTACTCACTCAAGATGACTATTAGATAAGTTTGCAGGTGAATTAATAATGCCATGAATTTCTAACTCACAGAAACACGGGCGACACACCTAGTGTTCTGTTGCATTTCACAATTCGCACTTAGGAGTCGCAGAACATCATGGCATTATCAAAAACCTACTCACTCAAGATGACTATTAGATAAGTTTGCAGGTGAATTAATAATGCCATGAATTTCTAACTCAGAAACACGGGCGACACACCTAGTGTTCTGTTGCATTTCACAATTCGCACTTAGGAGTCGCAGAACATCATGGCATTATCAAAAACCTACTCACTCAAGATGACTATAAGATAAGTTTGCAGGTGAATTAATAATGCCATGAATTTCTAACTCACAGAAACACGGGCGACACACCTAGTGTTCTGTTGCATTTCACAATTTGCACTTAGGAGTAGCAGAACATCATGGCAGTATCAAACACCCACTCTTGAATACACAAAGATAGATGAAAAAGTAGAATTTCTTCTTAAAGTTAAATGTCGCCCTTTAAACAAACATAATTGTAGTGTTTTCTGTCAAAAAAATTTCACTTTTCTTTAAGACCTCTGTATGCCTAATCACATTTGCAAAACAGTTTCGAGATCAGCCTTTATGAAAAAAAAACATTATTAGCCATTGAAAAGTGACAGGAATTGAAGTGAAAGGAGAAAAAATTGAATTTAAATAAGGGAGAAACAATGGGCTTCAAAAACTATGTCCCACAATAATTACAAGAAAATGATATTTCAACAAACAATAAACTGGTTAACTGACCTCATTTCTCACAATTTGCTTTGCAAGTTGGTATACCGACTTTGTTATTTAATAAAAGCGAGTCATACCCATTGTTACTTGGTTGTTTCCTGAGTGAAGGATGTGTACAGAGATTTTGGATTGGCGGGCTATTTTGGGGAATTGGCGGACTATTCGATTTTGGCGCCAATGGACAGAACCCTTGAATCAAAATGAACTGATCCAGTCGACCACTCTTGAAATCCGCTTCTAGAAACAGGATTTAGCTAAAGGACCTGTGGCGAATGATATCGAGCGACAGCGGACCAAAAAGCCCCCTCCATCGACGGCACGGAGAACCAACTCATACAAGCAAGAACGCCATCTTGTCAGATTGCTTAAATTCCTCGCTAAGACTCTTGACTGAATCGGAGGAGCCGAACATGCATAGCTTTCCATTACATAGGCTGGAATTCAAAGCAATGATACCAAGTCTTTTCGGTATCCAGCGAAGGAGAAAAAAACCTGGCGCAATAGAATAGACGAGGATCGTCACATATGTACACCGCCATCACTCGTGGCTCTCACTCTCAGGAATCTTCTGACAAAGCATCGTGGCAGATCCAGCGCGATATACCAAAAGCATACCATATAAAGTAAAATCCAATTAATTTCATTGTAGGATGGGTTATACTTTTAGTTGCACAATCCTTTTTTCCACTTGCTGATTTGTTTCTTTGTTTTGACATTACGACGCATAAATAAAAACTGCAGGCAACCGCATGCCTAAAAAGCGGCTCAATATTTACACTGGACTCCGTGTCTTCGCTACAGATCGGCTATCGTGAGATAGCACCGGCCAGTCGCAATAGGCAAAATCTCGTTTAGCCTTGAAGCATTTCAGTTTGAAAGGGAAAATATATTTTTGAAAAGACAATTCGTTCTTCCGCTTTATTTCCTGATCATTGCTGTCCGCGCGTCCTGGCGCGTGGATTCCTCGTGCTGAAATCTGGCAAAAAATTATCTAGGACCAACTTGAAGGTTTTGCAAGGCATACACTTTACTATAAGCAAAATTGTTTTAATTTTGCTTTATTTTAATTTTTATAATGGATAGCGTTGTATTTTCATCTGGTTTTTACTATCTTGAACTCGTTCTGAGCTTTCAAAAGGATTACTACTGTAGTGGCATATGACAGGGTTGACACCTTATCGGATTACGTTTTTTGGCCAGAAATTAATGTACTAATTAAATTCCCACAGCAGGAAATTCTCTTGTCACCTTTTGAAAACAAAGCGTCCGTAGCAACTAAGAAATCATGCTGATCGCAAAAAAAAGTCCCTTGCGGATCTCGTTGTCATCCGAGCAGGTTCGTTGGACTGTAGCAGCATATCATAGTAGTAGCAGGGTTGCCACTGAAGTTTGCCACTATGATCCGGCTATTCACTACCACAACATTGTCCTCTAGGTGTTTGTAAGCAGAGGAGCTTAGTAGCATACCCACTCCACCACGCAACTCTTCCTCCAACACGAGGAAGTGGCCAAGATCCAGCCTTTGCCGACATCAGTATACTGTACGTCCCCACTCTCATGAAGTTTCCGATGTTCCTGCAAACAAACAACAGATACTCCTTTCCCCTCTGCCAGCTTGGTAAGGTGGTAGGTAATACTTTATTTAAATATTCATATCACAAGAGAAACAAGGTAGCCTCAACATCACTTGGCTGGTTTCCATGAGGGCGTGTTAACGCACAAAAAAGCGAATTTAAATTCCAAAACTAATACTAAAATTTCTTATGCTACTACTACTACTATTTCTATTACATTTAAGTTTATCAAAAGTTAACGACTAATAAGATACACAGCTTGTCAATACCCAACTATAATCTAAGGAGGCTTTTAAATGAAGAGGTTGACTCAGCGATCTTTGCTTTATTCGGGAGCTGGTTCCAAAGCATAGCACCGCTAAATTTAAAACTCCTTTTTAGAAACTCTCTTTTCGGTTTAGGAAGTGTTAGATCAGTATCCGTGTCACGTAGATGGCTCGACATTCCTTCTCACGGAGGAGTTCAGCTTAGGCCGGGGGTGGTGTGATCATTTAATATTTTATTCATTAAAATTGACTTTGCACAGCACCGTCGATTATCAAGTGTTTGCCAAGAAAGAGAATCAATTAAGTCTGCGGAGCTAGTATCATAACTGGCACCTGTGCGAACTCTAGCAGCACGTGACCGAAATCTGCCGCAGGTGTCCCACAAAGGAGTACAATACTCAAAATATGGCTGAACTAAGCCCTTATAAATTGTTTCCAGAGTAGCTACGAGAACAAAATTTTTGATGCGCCCCATGGCTCATGTACCCGCCCTAACCTTTTTACAGATGGTATCAACATGACAGTCCTAGCCAAGCTTTTTCATCTATGTGAACACCTAGGCACTTATGTGCACTAGTTCTCGATATAGGTTGATCATAGCGCATCATTTACCACAACAGGTTGCTCACTTATCTTATTGTTCAGATTGTAGGACCGGAGGACCCAATTAACAAGAGTTTTGATTTAGACGGATGCAGTTGAAGTTTATTCTTGATGAGCCACGTTTGAACTTGAGCAAGATCAGAATTAAGCTTCACGATAAGTTCGTTTGCATCGTGAGAGGAAGGTCTCCAATCTTCTCATTGGAGTTGAGTGAACGGATGTTACAGCTGATTTCATTGCTATGTATACACCCGGATTTGCAGAGATGATTCGACGGTCATGCAGGGTCATGATTCGACCTGTCATGATTCGACGCTAATAACGTGACGTATGGCTTCGCAGTACGTAAACGGTTGCAAAAATAACCTCAGGCGACAGTTCTGCCGTGGGATACGAAACAGCGAGAGAAACATCTGGCTGGCAAGGAAAGCTTATCACCAAAAGACATAACTGTAACGAAGCTAGAATCCCGATAAATGCGTTTTGCCTGAAGAGGAAAGCTTTGTTGCGTGGAAAGCGGCGACATGATATAAACGGCTACCCGTGATAAACCTGGAGTTCGATTGCCGAGTGCGAATGTATTTCTGTAGGCGATTTCATAATGGACGGAATATTATCAATACGGCGAAAAGCGAAATAGTCAGATGTTTTATCGTTTAGTGTTCTTCCGTATGACAAGGTTTCGGTATTCTGCCATCGGTGAAAACGCGCAATTTGCATGTAACAGTGATGCAAATTTAGTTAACAGGGAGGCAAGTTTGTATTTCCTGAAGTTGGTACTTTTTCGTCCTTACTTAGCTTCTGCAGAAGTTTTGTTTTGTCGACCATTGAAAAATATCACAATGTTCGGTCCGCGACCTATGGCCATAGTGAGCTCAAATTTTAATAATAATAATAATAAAATAATAATAATAACAGTATTTATATAGCGCCTATACTTTTCAGTGCTAAGCGCTTTACAATGCTTCAAAAAGGTCTGGATAAAAAATAAAAATCCTAAAATCATTTACATATATATGTACATAGTCACAAAAATACAAAATAAAAACCTAAGATAGTTCGTAAACTCGCTTAATAAGAAAGGTCTTCAATTTAGATTTAAACTTAGAGCGGTTTTCACTTGACTGTCGAAAGGGATTGGTTTTGGTTTTGGTTTTGGTTTTACTACGCCCTTTGGTTGGCTAGTGTATTTACTTTGGGTTTGGTTTTACGACAGTCAAGTGAAAACCGCTCTATTTACATCATTGATCGATCTAATGTCAATGGGCAAATCGTTCCAGAGTATAGGGGCAATGACTGAAAAAGCCCTTAAACCGTATGTCTTTAAGTTATAGGGTTTAATAACAAGACGCCACTTGTCTGAAGATGAGCGAAGGTACCTCGCAGGTTCATAAACAGGGATTA
>CALNXK010000050.1:1725000-1910000 GCA_942486035.1 Porites lobata | reverse complement strand
CCGAATTTATCTGTTTCACACGAGCTGTATCAGTGGATTATTTAAGTTATTCCCAAACAATCAGACTGATGACAACACAGGCGTAGCTAGGACAGCTGTTCCTTGTAGCCAATTTAAGCTGGTTTAGTAGTGAATAGTTAATAATTCAGTGCAAGATCTGAGCCATGAACTACGCTTTTAGCATTTGAAGGAAGCATGTGTAACATTTCACATATAGCAAACCTCACTCACCACCTTCTTTCTGCCCAAGCCAGAAGCTTGCAACTCAAGCTTTTGAGATTTGCAAGTAATAGTATCTTGCCTATCTCTTTCAGTTTATAGTAGGGGCGTGGTTGACATCCGCGCTTTGGTGGCCTTGAGGGTTTTTGCACACGTGAAAGTGATGAAATAGTAGTTGCCGTATACCGCGAAAAAAGGTTTCTGAAATCTACATCATATCACCCACACTCGCATCGAGATCTGAAAGACGAGTAGGGTTATGCGATCTACCACTGCTGCTTGAAGGTCTACTGGCTGTTGAAGACGAGGAATAATCTACATTTTCTCCCCTCCCCCTCCCCCATTTCCTTCTTTCGCCCTAGCACCTACCCTAAGGGTTACTATTTTTACTCTCCCTAATCTTCCTCCGTCATAAAATCAAAGATGGTGGTTTCAACAATACGAACATAAACAAGCAGCTCTCGCCCGCCCGAAGTACACCTGCACTGCAGGCTACTAGGAGACCGGATATTGTGGTTGTGGGAAGGAGGATAGAGTCTGTAAGGAGCCTATGATGAAGATGATGGGCTCCTGAGTCGGTAAAATAATCGATGTCGCCGCACCAGCTGACTGCAGAGTTAACTATAGCAAAGTAAAAGTAAAAGTAAAAAAAACAAACAAAAACAAAAAACAAACGAAAAACAACAAAAAAAAGCGTAAGATTTGATTACATACCATTTTGAAGGATAGGCTATTAACGGTGGATTAGGGAATAACCATCAGGTGGAAACGATACGCGAAGGGGAAAAACAACCAAGCAAGGAAGTGTCTCCCCCCAATTTTTGTAAAAAGACACCCTTTAATTACACTCAACAGCCTTGACCCACTTCCCAAACTGTAAGAAACTAGGTCTCTCTAATGAAAATGATTTAGCTTCCTGAAAACAAATAATTTTAGAACAGATGCAGCTGATCTGACCTTAAAAACAGATTTTCGGAAGCTCACATTAGCCTGTTTTTAATCATATTATGAACTTGAAACCAGCTGAAAATAGTTTTACTTTGTTGATCTTAAACTTCGAGGATGTCGCGGCTGTTTGCTTTTTTTCCCCAAGTTTGATTCCTGGCTAATGTTGTTTTCATTTAATTTCTTTCGTTCTTCCATTTTATCCTCTTTTGGCTTCTAACCCGATCTCTTACTATTGGCCTTTTCCCGGAGACACGCATTACTTGTAAATTTAATTTGTATCTGAAAACACAGCAGGGAAGTTTCAAAAATAGCAGAAAAAAGCTGGCACGATAGCCAATCTTTTAATCCTGGTATCGTATAGAGTGTTTTCACTCACGTGGCCAGCATCTATGCAAATTTATTGGAACAAAAGAAAGCGTTTGCATAAGAAAAGAGTTCACCTCCCAGAGGACTGGTTTGGGACACCAACATGGCCGCCGTTTCATTGTTTTGGGACACCAATATGGCCGCCGTGACGTCATGTGAAAACACTCTATATCCGCTGAAACAGTTTCTAGCAAACCCTGCTTTGTGTCAGTCAAACCCGCCTTCCCGATCCTCTCGCAGTCAGTCAGTCAAAATGACTGCTCAGAAACAGAAATTGCCGTCCTTTACCTCAATTCTGTCTGTTCTGTCGATTGTGTTTTACTGCGCCGGTTTTCTGAGAGTAGAATTGGAGCTGAAACAACAGAAGAAGAGAATAAACACTCTTGAAAGCGTCGGAGAGACCAAGACAAACTTCAACTTTCTTGACCTCGTAACAAGGAGCAAGGAAATCACTCTTAGTCAGTTTTGATAGAAAATACTGAGAATTACAACTTTCCTTTGAGGCTTTAATGATTAAACAATCATGGGCAACTTTTAACCACCTGTCCAACGAGCAAAATTAGAGCTAAATAGCCACCAAACAGCTATCTAGAAGTCATCAATTGATGCACGTTGTTCGCTGCCCAGCCAGAAGATCTGAACGAACTCATCAAAATGCAAACATATGACTTGACGCGAGGATGAACGTATATTTTTCGATATGATTTGCCCTGACCACCGAACCACTACAAATACGTAGGCCTCAAACTTGGACTGGATCCCTTACTTATTTCTCGCTCTCGTTCTCTTAATTCAAATCCTCCTGTATATTGTTCTAGTCGCTTCTGACCATATCTGAAAACTGTTTATTTGAGAGATGATAATTTTTTGAGTATTTTAATACTAAATGAATTAGCAACTGCCAGTTGGGCGGAGCCAGCAGATTAATGGCTCGCTAGTGATTAGTGACATAACAAAAAACGATAAAGGAATTTACATCTGTGTCGCAACAAGTGCAGGGGTGTTAAAGGCGGAAGCTGTAACTTATACTGAGGTTAAGAAAGGTATTTCAACTTGAATACACTTTAAAACTGAATATAAACTATTGTTATAAACTCCAAAACAAGAAACCAAACCATATAAGGACCATTTATTTACCCAGAGTTTTTGTTAAAATGCGAGAAACACAGTCGATATACTAAAAATCGTCAAACAACAACAAAAATGACATAAAAAGAAATTATATCAGGACGAAGGTGAGAGATTTTAGAATAAAGGAAAATCTAATCGAAGCGGCAATAATTCTTTTTACTACCTTCCGCACAAAGGATTAAGAATAAATAACAGGGAAATTACATTATACAGGATCCATGACCATAGGCTCCTGTATGATATGATATTATAAGGGACTCGTTGTTTTTTTAAAAGGGATAACAAAAACGGGAACGAAGGTTAAGAAAGGCGGAAGGACTATTAAAACCTGAAACGTAAGAATTCAAATAAAAGAAGTTGGGCCCTAGGTAAAATTTGAAAATAGAAAAAAAATTGAAATACCCAAGAAAGAGTTTTATGAACATATGATATTGCTTTTTTAAACGGTCGGTTCACAGCGCTGCCATGGTATCCCCGATTTTATCTACCTACATGCTACGATATAGAAATTTGATTGAGAACCCTTTATGCATAGTGCTTGATTGCTACAAAGTTAAAAATACTTCTACCTTTCTTTAGATGCTCTCAGCTCATCCAGCATCCTTGACAGCCATGGCAGCAAGTACCGGGCTAAGTTGAATTCATATTTAGACCCAGGGCTCCAGACTACAGGCCGCAGCAGGTTTGTGAGGTGTTGGCACGGTAAGACAGATGGTTGGGCGGCATCAACATTTCACAGCAACTGTGATGGAAAGGGTCGCACTGTAACCATCATCCAAGTTGGTAGTTACATATTTGGTGGATATACTGACAAGTCTTGGTTCAGTCACAGTAAGTACCAATAACATATATCATTATTCATTCAAATATTTTCCCGATTCTCATTGGCTAAAAGCACTCATTTAATTCACCATAACCAGTTACTGATGACCAAATTTGGAAGAATTTTGTGTTTAACGAGGAAATGACGTCAAAAATGCAGCGTTTTCACAGGTTAAGGCACCGTTAACCGAGAAGACCTGGGGACGAGGTTGAGTTGTTTTGCTTGTGAACTTGAAAAATGGCGGACATTTCACTCGTTTCAAGATTAAGAACTAGGCGAAAAAATAGCTAAAAACATGGCAAGAACAGCAAGAAGACAACTCGAAGGGCGACATCTGCTATTTGGAGAATATTTGCGGAGCTGTACAAACCTAAACGTGCACTATCGTAGATGAACTTAACATCGATGGATCGATGGAGGTAAGCATGTTTTAGCCATGTTTTTAGACTACGAATTATTTTGAATGAATAATAAAACAATTATTGACTTCGGCTTTCGTATCATATGAAGAATTTTGGAGATCTCGGAGGGTGATATCCGCCCTCCTCGATCTCCATAATTCTTCATAAGATACCCATCCTCATTCATTAATTGTTAAATAGTTGAAGATTATAATCGGCACAGTGAGTGTTAGACACGGTTTATGCTATAGGGGATGCATCTTCCCAGGTGCACAGTTTATCGTATATGGTCTACATTTCTACTTTTCAAATGCATCTGCCACGGAAAGGGTTTCACTTTGAGCTTTTTTATTTTTTTTCGAGTTTTTTCTTTCTCAAGTGTTATTAAAGCAAGATATATTGGCGACTGCATGCGGAGAAGCCTCGGGTTCCCACTACGTCTTTTCAATCGCTAATTCTGTTAACATTAAGTGCAGTTATACAACTTAGTGGTGTATTTTAAATTCTCTTTCACCTTAGGGGCTTTCACCACCCATTACGTCATTAGTTGGAAACTGCGCAGCCCCAAACAGTCTACCAAAATAACAAACTGTAAAATGAAAAACTGATATTTTATATAATTTTTACTCGTTTCTTGTTATGGAATTGCTGTTCTTTGAAATCATACTTAAAGAATTTCATAGCTTATATATGATAGATTTTGTTGGTCCTCAGTCGGTGATAGCTATGAACACAATCCACAGCCTGTATAATGTTTTTAAGAACTTATCTGTCACTGTCTAAAGTGCATATATATGGCTGTGTTTTCCACAGGTTCTTATAGCTTTGTCTCATCCAGTAAATCGTTCCAGTTCTCGTCATATAACATCAATGGCTACGTTCCTGTGAAGCTGAACATCAAGTCAAGTCGTTACAGTTACGCTATAGCCTCAGGTTCCGGTTACGGACCATTCTTTGGTGGTGGGGCCGACCTGCTTATTTAAAACAACGCTGCAAGCAAACAAAATTCCTACACCTACTGTGGCAACACCTACCAACTCCCCCCTGGGTACTCTTCATCTGGTCTCTCCTGTAGATTTTATGCGGGATCCTACAAATTCTCTCCCACTGATGTTGAAGTGTTTTACGAGACAAAGACGTAAAGCGTTTATGCAAAACTATGTAATATTTACTGACCAATTTTCAGGGACCCGACTACAAACAAAAACTGACAAAAGTTGCAGCTTTTATTTAAAATTTTGGTTTATAAGTTAATATTCCTCACTTACAATTTAACTGTTTCACTTGCGGACAGTTAATAGCTATTACCTTTCTCTCAGAATTTGCTAACCCCTCTTAATCTACACGCAGGTTATAATTGGCCTTATCTAGTTTGAAACTCAGTTTGAAATTGACGTTCAGGAAACAATGTCCTTTTTACGATTTAACATCGTTTTAATAACTTTGTTTTCCATGTTAGCTTTGACTCGAAATTTGGGGATACCGTGTAAAACCTGAAAAAAACAAAAACAAAAAAAAAAAAAGCACCAAGCGTAGAGGTCCACTTACTCTTTTTTAGTTAAAGCTGCCACTGGTCAGCCATAAACTGGTAAATTCGTAAGGTTAGTTAACCGCCTCTCAGCATTTTAAATTTTTTAATTACTTTTTCCGATTACAAATTCGGCATTAAAATCAGTGGGAGGATGCCAATAATTTCTCTCGTTTACATAGATTATAAATTCATGTGTTCACTGAATCTTATTTTACTCCTTTAATCGAGCGTATATTAAGAGGCCTATTCCTTACTTGACTGTACTTTCTTGCTGATAATATACCCCTTTTATTATCCATAAAATATCTCACTGATTTTTTAACTCCCAAAGTTGTTTGTCAATTAATTCTTAAGCTTTAATAAAACCTAAAACCTGAACCCCTAGCGGGGCCTCGCGAAATTACGAACCGGATTGATCTTTTTTTTTTCTACCAAATTGGCCAAGTTCTGAAACTGCTGACTACAAATTCAGGCCAAAATTTCCTGCAGAAGGATTTCCACCTTTCAAACTGCAGTCTGGTGCTGTGGACGGTTGCAATCATCAAATGACGTAGTACAAAAGATTGAAAAGACACTGAAAAAAACCCACACCACAACACAAAAGCGAACCAACAATGGTTTGCGCAACACAAGGAAAGTTAAAGTTAAAGTTAAAAGTTAAAGGCATGTTTATAGTGGAAGGTGCACTTAGCTAGTCAGCTAATTTACAGGCACTCCACTCAAATATTTAGAAACAAATAATTCAAATACAACATAAAAGGATTAAAAACCCCAACTGGCAGAAGGCAAGCAGTTGGCTATTTACAAGCGTGGCCGAGAATTTGAACTCGGGACGACCGAGCACAAATCCAGCAAGTGGCCAGAGCGGGACTCGAACCCGGGACCGCCGGATTGCGAGTCCGACGCGCTGACCACTCGGCCACGCTGCCTCCCCAAACGAAACGAGAGCCATGTCCAGCCCTGGCCATGAAACCCAGATTTTCTTCACTTCTTACTTAGTTCTACACTTCTCAGAGGTGTGGAAGTATTGAGTAGTCTGAAAAAGTCCGGATGGTCACACTTTTCCCTCAGTCATAAACCCCTTGTCATTCTTTACTTAGTTCTGACACAGTGGCACCCAACGACGCTTTCCTCCTCAATACATTGAAAACACTTTTTAGGCTATCCAGAGTACTTTTAGATATCTAGAAATGAATTCTGAAAGGCGCTATAAAATTTGTAAGTGTTCGGTCATCCTAAGGCAACTTGAGTCTCTTCGAAGTCATTAGGGCTCCAGTATTTCTTCCCCGAAAATTTTAAAAGGAATTTAGTTTTTACGAAAGTGAGAATTTTTCTAATTCTTCGCTCCCTCGAGCTTTTGAATCCGACAATTTTGGGTTTCCTTTTTACTACGAAAAACAGACTAACCTGGAGAATGACATGTGAAAAATTAAACTTCAGAAAATTGTAGGGAATTTACGAAAATTTTTACATGAATGGAACAGTCATCTGGAAATTTTGTTTCTAGGCAATATTTGCTACTCCGAACAGATATTTTACAGAAAATAGTCGTTGGCTGCTTCTTGCTACAATTTAAGAAATAAAATTGCCATAAGCCATATTTTCCTGGATATCATCTGGCGCTGACGGCTCCGTGTGCCACAATATGTTTAACCGTTACAGTAAAAACACTGTCTCTAGCTCGCGTAACCCGATTTTTTTTGCTTATTTGTTTCATTGGCCTGACTTTGTCAGTTTATTCTACACTTTCTTACCTCTGAGAAGTGTAGAACTAAGTAAAGAATGAAGCTGGGGAAAAAGTGCGATTTCATCCTGACCTTGTCAGACTACTCCGCACTTCCACACCTCTGAGAAATGTGGAACAAAATAAAGAAAAACGGCTCTAGAAAAGAAAAAGAAAAGAAAAGTGGCTCTAGGCTGGGGGAAAAGTGCGACATTATCCTGACTTTGTAAGAATATTTCACACCTCCTCATCTCTGAGAAGTGTAGAACTAAGTAAAGAACGACAAAGGCTTCTAGGCTGGGGGAAAAGTGCCAAAAAGTGTGACATCATCCTGACTTTGCTTTGTCAGACTATTCCACACTCCCTCCCTTTCTCCTACCCAGACCACCTATGGGCTTGCTTCGCCCGCAGATTTTTTTTTTCGCCCACGCCGGTTTTTTCTCCTTTTTCTCCCAAAGCGGAGCCTGGACCTAGGCTATTGGGATTTCGACTCGTTATCCTTCAAAATTGTTCAAAATTTTTCTGTTATAACCTCTTGGCAAGCAGCTCTCACAGCCAATGTCCACCGTATCTGTTATAAATTATCATGTATGAGGGGGCAGACCCTCTGCATATACTTTCCAGGGAAGGAAAGAGGAAGTAAAGAAGTATCAGTGTGCTTAATTTTCCATTGTTGTCAAAATTGCTTTCCTTCCGCTATATTTTTGAAAAGAGACATACACTCAACTCTCTCTCAACAGACACCTCTATAAGGCAGACAACTAGTGTTGGTTCCTGCCGTTTTCTTGTTATTTTTCTGTATCTATACTCTCTCAGGACACACACCCCTTTAAAACGGACAACAGACACTTTTGAAACCGTCAACGGACACTTACGAAGTGTTCTATTGAGTGAAAATACCTCAAAAATACATCAAAAAAGTATACCGTAAATTGCCTTTTTTATTATTTTGCAGACTAATTGCAATTCGTAGACTCTATACTGTGACGCTCTTAGACCTCTAAGCAGTGAACGTTTGTTTGTAATGAGCGCCGATTGTTTACACATGAGAGAATGATCCCACTTTTCTATTACATTGCTCCAATTTTAATTCAGTATTTTGCGCACAAAAAACATATATTTATTCATTCGGCAATTTGCAAATAGGTCCAGATTTAGTTTCTTGTACTGGAGTCACATTGTTTGTCTCTCTATAAGCCGGACACCTCTTGAAGACATCACATTTTTTTCATAGAATTTGTAAGACAGCTTTCTACTTCCCTTATTTGCTCTTTATTTCCCCTATTTTCCGGTCTTACTTCTCACGGTATTGGATTTCCAGTTCGTAGCTTTAACAATTCCGGGTCTGACTAGTTTTCAGGGATCTTAATTTTCCGGGTCTTAGTTTTCCGTCTTAGTTTCCTGGGTCTTAGTTTTCCGGGACTTAGCTCTATCCTCTATGGAACTTAATTCTTAGCTCGGTATTAGTTTTCTGGGCACCACTCCATACTGTCTCGAAACTTTACAATTATGATAAAGAAAAGTATCTTATATATTATTTTGAAGAAGCCTATCGTTCCCATAAAAGTTCCCATTTTGCAGACAATCTGGTGATTTTTAACAAGACGCCGTCGAAACGCCCGATAAAGACCACAGCTAATCTTTTAAAACTTGAGAAAAATGATCGCGCGAAAGTAGCGATAACCTATCCTTTGTTATCGAAGAACATAACAAGGAAGTTTCATAAACAGCAGAACAACGCTGGCACGATACTTGAGAAGCTGGTGTGATATAACAGCGGAAACACTGAGTGTTTTTAAGCAAAGTAACCGAACACTCGCGGGTACAGACTTCAGCGGCACTCAGTACGAAATGACTGCTCAGAAAGAACAGAAAAAGCCTTCGTTTCCTTTAATTCTTTCTGTTTTGTCGATCGTGTTTTACTGCGCCGGTTTTCTACGAGTAGAATTGGATCTAAACGAACAGAAGAAGAGAGTAAACGCTCTTGAAAGCATCGAAGAGGCTAAATCACACACCAACATTCTTGACCTCGTAACAAAGAGCGAGGAAATCACTCCTGGTAAGTTTTTGACAAAATTACTCAAAAAAAATACTCGACGTTTCAAAACAACATACACAGCGACCATCTACCAAACAAACACGATCTTTTGGCCTTTTATTGTACTGACTGCTGCCGGTTAAATAAGCCTTAAAAGCCACATGTATCTCTAGTCATAATGGCATTTGTTTCAAACGTCGTATTTAACTCTGTTCGCTGTTATTATTCTCAGTAAGATAACAATAATTTACTAAAATTCATGCATTAAGTTTCGCAGATGTGAAGTGCGTCGTTTAAAAACCTGGCGTAAGTCGTTCACTGCCGAGCTAAAGGGACTGAACCAGCCATGAAAGATATGACTTGACGCGAAGATGCTTTTTTTCTCCTTCTGGTCATAGTTAGTAGAAGAGGCCCAACAAACATCAAAGTTCAAAACAAGGGTGCTGTAGTTTATGTTGGAAGCTGTCTGACCCTGCACAATCCTTTGTTTTTTGTTCACAAATTCTGTCACTGAATAAATTAATGCGATGTTTCTATTGGTCATTGAGTTCAAAATGATGGGAATGCAATTAAACGTTGTGCACGTCCCAGGTCCAAAAAAGCTGACAAAAACATATAACAAAGGAGTCTAACGGGTTTCTTAACTATTCCACTATAATAACTATGTTCTGGTTTATCCTGACTGCCGAACCACAAATACGTTAATGTTCATCTGATACCGAGCTAAACAAGCCATCAATAGTGAGAAGAAGTGTGACGTCACGATCATGGCAAAATGGGGAGCTTAAGCAACAACGACGGCGATGTCAACGAGACTGGTAAAAAGCAATCGGTTTATATTTGCAAAACAGCAACTCTGCTGCACGTGCATTTCACTTTTTTTTTATTTCTCAGCCGTCGTTGCAAGTGTACTACTTGAAACTTCCTAATTTCACGCTCCCTCTTGATGGACTTGATGAACACAGCACAAGAAATCTTTTTCTTTTCTAAACTAAGATACGGTCCTTTCGGATTTAACCGCAGACAATTTCGCCAAGAGTTTACAAATTAAGCTAAATTAAATAAAATTGAATAAGATCGCCTTGAAGTTTGAAACTGTCCGAATTCAGTTTTTAAGTGACGTTTTCGCTTTATAGTCAGCCAGAAATTTTGCTACCATGGCAACATAACGTAACGACTTCCCTTCTTTATAAACATTTCGCTTAAATCTGATGTACAGGTTCAGTTTATTGACTGTTCTTGAGTCTTCAATCCTACATTTAAATCTGTTAATTCCACAGAGATCTATCCAAAAGACCCACAATGTGGCTTGTAGTCTGTATGCCAACCTGGCGCTTCCCTAGCGGCAAATTGCACAGAATGTTACTTCTGCTTATTTTGTAATACATCTTAGATCCTCTCTCTAAACGAAATCAAAACGTGAGAAAAAAAATCGTTTTTTAAGTATTATACTAAATGAATATCGTCAATATCATTGTATTAAAAAATCTCCTCTTTTAAGACCGGGAAGTCTTGGAATGTTAAATCGTGCGCTTCTGGCTTATTGATCGACCTTCCTAATTATCAGGGGCACTGTTATTCAGTGGACATAAAATCAAATACTGTGGGTCGGTTATTTAAACGAAATCTAAGTTACACCGCGGTTTGGGAAATCTTTGGACCTCCAGATCTCTTCTTCCTTGGGTTACTCTAAGAGGACAAATGCTTTTCTAGTCTACGCCATATGCTTTCATGACACTGTTCACAATAAATGATGTTTACATAAAGTGTTCGGCAAACTGAAAATGGCTTAGGACTCGGTTTTGTTAAACATTGGCTAAACGCCGTTTAAATAACTGGCCCTTTATGTTTTACGATACATTTAAATTACAGCTTGAGGCAAATTACACAGAATGTTGCTTCTGCTTATTTTGTAATACAGCTTAGATCCTGTCTCTAAACAAAACCAAAAAATGAAAAAAATAAACAAAAAACAAAAACAAAAAAAACAGAAATTCGTTTGATTTTGATCAACCTTCCAAATAAATACTGAATACTGTATGTTTTACGATACATTAAAATTACAGCGAAGCTGGTGAAAAATATTTTTAATTACTGCTTTGACGCAAATTGAAAAAAAAGCTTTTCCAGATAAGGCTATTTATTTCTCTTAATTTCCCTCTCTAGCTCTTTTTAGGGTAGACTGAAACTCGCTATTATCATGAAAGCTTCAATGGTCTTTTTTGCCCCTCTCTATTTTATAGACAGAATATTGTTGTAGTGATAAGACTGAACAGAATTCTTTTCATTGCGAAAAAAGCTCAAGAAAACTTTTACATTGTTATTTTTACTGATTAACAACTCCTCGGCGCTCCGAAATATTGGAATTCGGATCATATAATTCTGAAATGCCCAGAACGACAGTAATTATCGTGTTACATTTTGAATTAAGAAAAAAAAAATAAAGTTAACCAATTTTAAGCTTGTGAAAAATAGCGCTTGGAGAAAAGCATGAAAAAAAAAAACAGCAGACCGCGTCGAGGAACATTCGAGTCTGAACGGAAAATATCCTGTACTGATATCTTTTCAATCGCTCTTAGTATCGCAGGCGTAAGACAGTGCGAGTCTTGCCTGTTTTGCGGAAAATTTTCATAGAAAGATTTTAACTGAACTGACCAGGGTACGCTTATCAACGCTTGCTCAAAATTCCTTTCTCATCACTCCCACGTATCAACCTCAGCTAAAAGACTCAGCGTACAACAGAATGGTGAACAAAACTTTTATTGATGATCATTAAGCTTCGTTAGACTATTAAGGGGTATACAATGGCCCAATAACCAACTGTAAGATAATCAATCACTGCTTCTTTAATATTTAAGTGTTAGAGGAATTAGGGAAGGTAATGCACAAGAATTTGGGAAAAATGCAGCGATACAGCTATAAATAATTATGGTATAAGGCATTTGCCTTAAGCTAAAAAGCTTGTAACTTATTAGTTAGCAAATACAGCCGTCTCTCCTCACTCCTGGCCCCAAGGAACGTCTGCACAATAGCGACAGAAATTCCATACTG
The DNA here is from genome assembly GCA_942486035.1 of Porites lobata. Lineage (NCBI taxonomy): Eukaryota > Metazoa > Cnidaria > Anthozoa > Scleractinia > Poritidae > Porites > Porites lobata. Next base: position 1,897,769 of record CALNXK010000050.1, on the reverse strand, counting down.
ATGACACAAATTAATGCTTACCTAACAAATCTGGTGGTCATGGAGCTCCAATTGAAAATTTGTGTTTCTCCTGGTCGATTATGGTAAAGTTTTGTGTTTTCCTGTGAACGAGCGTCGATGTTTCTTCTAAAAAAGAATATATTTCACAAATCTTGACCGTTTTTAAGTAGATTCATCCCGTTTACGTTTCCCCTATGTGGCCTTTTGTCTTTTTTTGTCATTCATAAACAAAGCAAAAACCACTTAACTACTACGTCGACCAGATTCCGGACAGAGTTTACGTCATCAGTATGGAATTTCTGTCGCTGAGTCGCAGACGTCACCTAAAGGCAAGGAGCGAGGACACACGGCTGTAAATAGTTTGGTGCTCGACGTTCTTGTTTTAATGACAATGACGTGACAGATTAATGTCACATTTTTCAGATCCTCATTCCAATAAGCGTCAAAGGAAAAGGCGCAATGCCGATACTGTTAAGAACAAGACTGAAATTAAAAACGTGGAAGCAACAGTGCTTAAAATTTTGTCAGAGTTAAGACCGCACCACTCATTATCGCAAAGTAGCTCGTGTCTCCTAGGCCCTCCCGGGCCAGAAGGTCCGAGGGGAAAGAAAGGGTCCCGGGGCAAAAGAGGACAGAAAGGAGACCAAGGTATTATGGGATTGCCTGGAAAGAGCAGCAAGCAAGGTATTATGGGACCATTAGGTCCTAAGGGCAATGTTGGACTCAAGGGACAAAAAGGAGACATGGGACCTGCAGGCTTGCCGGGAGCTAAAGGAGAACCTGGTGAATCGATTTCAGCTCCTGTCGTTGCCTAGTCCCCTAAAACATTGACAGTTAACGAAGGTGGATCAGCTTCGTTTCAGTGTTCAGTGAGTGGTAATCCTAAATCTGCAATAAAATGGAGTAAACTAAACGGTCAGTCACAAATAAGTCCTTCAACGGTATCAGGAGGAAAGCTGGTGTTAGAAAACGTGGCAGGAAATGACGCAGGAAAATACAACTGTTCAGCGGTCAACATATTAGGGAAGACGCATGCACTTGTACAACTTGTGGTAAATGGTAAGTTTGTTGTGACTCAGTTGATTCGATTGGTGGAATGCTAAGTCATCTTAGGCATTAATAAATAATTCAGATATTTTGCAAAAGCATTTATAAATAGTTAATCAAAAGAGACCTCAGACACTTTTAAGTAATGACAGTGTAATCTACAGTAGAACCCCGGTAACTTGAATTCTGAAGGGAAACGAAATTTAGTTCGAGTTAGCGGGAATTCGAGTTAGCTGAGTTCGAGTTTTTGAGGTTCTACTGTATTTATTCTTTGAAAGAACGATTTCATTGTTGATATTGACCACCGGTTATTTGGCGTTACAAAGTAAATTGGCATCTTATTTTGGGGATGCAAGAAAAAAACTGGTGGTTGATATTTCCTCTTTGATGATCAGCCAAAGAGCATTTTATCACTTTTATTATTGAAGTAGGAACATTTTGTCTTGAGACGAGTATCGATTAATGGTAAATATAGCCTCCATGGCCGGGCTTTTTTGGAAACCTTTCCTTTAGGAAAAAATCTGAATAACGGACAAATTGCGAAACATGGCCCACCATAATAAAGATCAATGACAATATTAATTTTTTATCATCTCTCGTGATGTGATGCTGATTGTTGTTTTCAAATTTCACCAAAGCATTTTTCCTCGCAGTTCATCCGCGCGTTTCTCTCCATCCGGGACCTCATTACGCCATCAAAGGAAACAATTACACCCTTCCTATTTGTCACGTGACTGGGTACCCAACACTAGTGGTCTCATGGAGAAAGTCATCCCGTCAATTACCCCAGGGAAGGATGAAGTACAATAACAGTGCATTGCAAATTCTACATGTTCGTAAAGATGACTCTGACGTTTACTTCTGTTCAGCATCAAACCTGTTAGGACGCGTTGAAAAGAAAACTCTCTTAGTTGTTGGGTCGCTTCCTCGTTTTATTGTTAAGCCACCTGCAAAAGTTATTGTGTTGTTAAGAGGAACTTTGAGGATAAACTGTAGAGTTTCTGGGGATCCAAAACCAGTCATCAGGTGGAAGAAACAAGGAGGTCAACTGCCAGTTGGGCGGAGCCAGCAGATTAATGGCTCGCTAGTGATTAGAGACATAACAATGAACGATAAAGGAAATTACATCTGTGTCGCAACAAGTGCAGGGGTGTTAAAGGCGGAAGCTGTAACTTATACTGAGGTTCAGAAAGGTATTTCAACTTGGATACACTTTGAAATTGAGTATATTAGACTATTATTAAATATTCAAAAAGAAGAAACCAAACCATATAAAGACAGTTTAATTACCCCAAGTTTATGTCAAAATCCTAGAAACACAGTAGATATACTAAAAATCGTCAAACAACAACAAAAAAAATAACATAAACAGAAAATTATATTAGGATTAAGGTGAGAGATTTTAGAATAAAGGAAAATCTAATCGAAGCGGCAATAATTCGTTTAACTACCTGCCGCAGAAAGGATTAAGAATAAATAAAAGTGAATGATATCATACAGGATCCCCTGACTATAGGCTCCTGTATTATATGATATTATAAGGGACTCGTTTTTTAAAAAGGTGGCCCGAACCTATTTATGTGCGCGTTGGTTATGTTTTAGCCTGCGAACGGCAGACGTTTCTCCTCGCTCATCGCCGCTGAGGGACGTTTGACTAGGAGTTCCTCCTCGCGAAACGTTCCTCAGCGGCGATGAAAGGCTTAAAAGCTTGTAACTTATTAGTTAGCAAATACAGCCGTCTCTCCTCACTCCTGGCCCCAAGGAACGTCTGCACAATAGCGACAGAAATTCCATACTGATGACACAAATTAATGCTTACCTAACAAATCTGGTGGTCATGGAGCTCCAATTGAAAATTTGTGTTTCTCCTGGTCGATTATGGTAAAGTTTTGTGTTTTCCTGTGAACGAGCGTCGATGTTTCTTCTAAAAAAGAATATATTTCACAAATCTTGACCGTTTTTAAGTAGATTCATCCCGTTTACGTTTCCCCTATGTGGCCTTTTGTCTTTTTTTGTCATTCATAAACAAAGCAAAAACCACTTAACTACTACGTCGACCAGATTCCGGACAGAGTTTACGTCATCAGTATGGAATTTCTGTCGCTGAGTCGCAGACGTCACCTAAAGGCAAGGAGCGAGGACACACGGCTGTAAATAGTTTGGTGCTCGACGTTCTTGTTTTAATGACAATGACGTGACAGATTAATGTCACATTTTTCAGATCCTCATTCCAATAAGCGTCAAAGGAAAAGGCGCAATGCCGATACTGTTAAGAACAAGACTGAAATTAAAAACGTGGAAGCAACAGTGCTTAAAATTTTGTCAGAGTTAAGACCGCACCACTCATTATCGCAAAGTAGCTCGTGTCTCCTAGGCCCTCCCGGGCCAGAAGGTCCGAGGGGAAAGAAAGGGTCCCGGGGCAAAAGAGGACAGAAAGGAGACCAAGGTATTATGGGATTGCCTGGAAAGAGCAGCAAGCAAGGTATTATGGGACCATTAGGTCCTAAGGGCAATGTTGGACTCAAGGGACAAAAAGGAGACATGGGACCTGCAGGCTTGCCGGGAGCTAAAGGAGAACCTGGTGAATCGATTTCAGCTCCTGTCGTTGCCTAGTCCCCTAAAACATTGACAGTTAACGAAGGTGGATCAGCTTCGTTTCAGTGTTCAGTGAGTGGTAATCCTAAATCTGCAATAAAATGGAGTAAACTAAACGGTCAGTCACAAATAAGTCCTTCAACGGTATCAGGAGGAAAGCTGGTGTTAGAAAACGTGGCAGGAAATGACGCAGGAAAATACAACTGTTCAGCGGTCAACATATTAGGGAAGACGCATGCACTTGTACAACTTGTGGTAAATGGTAAGTTTGTTGTGACTCAGTTGATTCGATTGGTGGAATGCTAAGTCATCTTAGGCATTAATAAATAATTCAGATATTTTGCAAAAGCATTTATAAATAGTTAATCAAAAGAGACCTCAGACACTTTTAAGTAATGACAGTGTAATCTACAGTAGAACCCCGGTAACTTGAATTCTGAAGGGAAACGAAATTTAGTTCGAGTTAGCGGGAATTCGAGTTAGCTGAGTTCGAGTTTTTGAGGTTCTACTGTATTTATTCTTTGAAAGAACGATTTCATTGTTGATATTGACCACCGGTTATTTGGCGTTACAAAGTAAATTGGCATCTTATTTTGGGGATGCAAGAAAAAAACTGGTGGTTGATATTTCCTCTTTGATGATCAGCCAAAGAGCATTTTATCACTTTTATTATTGAAGTAGGAACATTTTGTCTTGAGACGAGTATCGATTAATGGTAAATATAGCCTCCATGGCCGGGCTTTTTGAAAACCTTTCCTTTAGGAAAAAATCTGAATAACGGACAAATTGCGAAACATGGCCCACCATAATAAAGATCAATGACAATATTAATTTTTATCATCTCTCGTGATGTGATGCTGATTGTTGTTTTCAAATTTCACCAAAGCATTTTTCCTCGCAGTTCATCCGCGCGTTTCTCTCCATCCGGGACCTCATTACGCCATCAAAGGAAACAATTACACCCTTCCTATTTGTCACGTGACTGGGTACCCAACACTAGTGGTCTCATGGAGAAAGTCATCCCGTCAATTACCCCAGGGAAGGATGAAGTACAATAACAGTGCATTGCAAATTCTACATGTTCGTAAAGATGACTCTGACGTTTACTTCTGTTCAGCATCAAACCTGTTAGGACGCGTTGAAAAGAAAACTCTCTTAGTTGTTGGGTCGCTTCCTCGTTTTATTGTTAAGCCACCTGCAAAAGTTATTGTGTTGTTAAGAGGAACTTTGAGGATAAACTGTAGAGTTTCTGGGGATCCAAAACCAGTCATCAGGTGGAAGAAACAAGGAGGTCAACTGCCAGTTGGGCGGAGCCAGCAGATTAATGGCTCGCTAGTGATTAGAGACATAACAATGAACGATAAAGGAAATTACATCTGTGTCGCAACAAGTGCAGGGGTGTTAAAGGCGGAAGCTGTAACTTATACTGAGGTTCAGAAAGGTATTTCAACTTGGATACACTTTGAAATTGAGTATATTAGACTATTATTAAATATTCAAAAAGAAGAAACCAAACCATATAAAGACAGTTTAATTACCCCAAGTTTATGTCAAAATCCTAGAAACACAGTAGATATACTAAAAATCGTCAAACAACAACAAAAATAACATAAACAGAAAATTATATTAGGATTAAGGTGAGAGATTTTAGAATAAAGGAAAATCTAATCGAAGCGGCAATAATTCGTTTAACTACCTGCCGCAGAAAGGATTAAGAATAAATAAAAGTGAATGATATCATACAGGATCCCCTGACTATAGGCTCCTGTATTATATGATATTATAAGGGACTCGTTTTTTAAAAAGGTGGCCCGAACCTATTTATGTGCGCGTTGGTTATGTTTTAGCCTGCGAACGGCAGACGTTTCTCCTCGCTCATCGCCGCTGAGGGACGTTTGACTAGGAGTTCCTCCTCGCGAAACGTTCCTCAGCGGCGATGAGCGAGGAGAAACGTCTGCCGTTCGCAGGCTAGTTGTGTTTTTGAATCGGGTTTTCGGCAGGAATGATTTCACCGATTTCCATGATTTTTGGCATCCTTCATAACTTTAAAAAAATGTTATTTATTCTTTTGTGGGTGTAAAAACGTTTGAGATATCGGCATATGTTTTAAACCGCATTTTTACAAAAAAAATGTCAATAATTTCAAAACGATAGGTTAAGAAAGGCGGGAAAACTAAACCTAACACGTAAAAATGCAAATAAAAGAAGTCGGGCCCTAGCTAAATTTTGAAAATGGAAAAAATTTGAAATACACAAGAAAGAGTTTAATGAACAGATGATATTGCTTTTTTGAATGGTCGGTTCACAGCAATGCCATGGTATTCCCGATTTTATCTACCTACATGCTGCGACATAGAAATTTGATTGAAAACTTTTTGTGTATAGCGCTTGATTGCTAAAAAGTTAAAATACTTTCACCCTTCTTTAGATGCTCTCAGCTCATCCAGCATTCTTGACAGCCATGGCAGCAAGTACTCTGACCAGTTGAATTCATATTTAGACCCAGTCCTTCAGAGTCCAGGTCGCAGCAGGTTTGTGAGGTGTTGGCACGCTAAGACAAATGGTTGGGCGGCATCAACATTCCACAGTAACTGTGATGGATAGGGTCCCACTGTAACCATCGTCCAAGTTGGTAGTTACGTATTTGGTGGATATACTGACAAGTCTTGGGGTGGTGAGTGTCTGATTTCATGACAGACTTAATTGCACACAGATTGTAGCATAGGATGCACATTTTCTTTTGTATACCTTTATTTGCACTGATTACGTGGATGTGTGGTGGCAAGGGTCCCATTGCAAGTATTGTTATATAACGTCGTCAACCTAATATATTGGCTGGATATATTGAAAATTTCAGAAATGTTTCAGTATCTTCTTTTTAATAAATAAATAAATTAATTAATTCAACACTAACTTGATCTTCCAGATAACTTAGTATAGGTATATCTTAAAAAAAATATGTGTTATCTATCTCAAGCTTAGATTCAATTGTTGAAACCCAGTTTAAGCAATAGACGGCACTTTCTTTGGATTTACCGGCGTGATAACCCACGGACTCAAATAGACAGGGAACGGCGAATGATAAAGTGACCAGAAAAGAAAAGAATTCAGTGGCAGATCCAGGGGATGGGCTCTGGGGCCCCGGGTCTCCCCCTTATTTATAGACCAAACTGAGGCCCGAAAGGACGAAAGAAATTTTTTTTTGAGACCGCCCCCCCCTTATCTCAGGATCTGAATGACCGCCCCCCCCCCCTTATCTAAAGGTCTGGATCCGCCACTGGGATTGAACAATTCTTCCACTTTTTTTTAACCCTTTGCCGTCAGCCAATTATTAGGGAAAACCGCATTTTTCACCAAGCCTTTTTTATGAACAGTTTTTCGGCCGGTGAGTTAGCAAAGAAGTGGCTTTAAAAGAGATTTCCAACACTAATAAGAACATAACCTTTTGCTAATTGGTGCTAATTAAGCAGCTTTTATGTTTTTCGAGCATGGCGAATCTACTTCTACCTTTTTTCTCGCTCTCTTCTTGTTCCAGTTACCTTTCTTTTATAGCCAGTTTTGTTGCCCATCTTATCGTCTTTCTTTCCAAGAAAGGGAAAATTTAATGTGCAATGAGTAGTAGGAAAATAGCAAAATTGATAGTGGATTTTTTTCGCCAAATAGTGCTCTTTTTTGTCTGTAGCTCTGTCAGGATTGGTAAAAATTTGCTAAATGAGGTACCAGTGGAAAGATCTACCCTTGCTTATTTTGCTAATTGCCATCTTAGTAGCTTAAATAGAAGGATAATATGCAAGGGTCCGTATGGACCAAAAGCAACCAAGGCGGACGTCAAAGAGTTAAGCAGTTGTTTTGACAAATGAACTGATAAATGAGTTTACAGTACTAGCGCCAAGACAAGTGAGCAGAAAAAAGAAGACCCGCAACAATAATTATATGCAATATTTCCCGTGTGTTAAATTGGCTATTAAGCCAGTAGGAGGCCAGTTTGACTTCATTAAGTCTGATTGTTCATATTGGTGGTAAAAAAACAGATTAAGAATCTATTTGTAGCTACTGCAAAATGAAAACTGATATTGTGTTGTGTCTCTTTGTCTTACATATTATAGCGTTCATATTTTAGCTTTCACCTACCTGAGGGCATTGTGATTATTTTTCTTTGGTCCTTAGTTGGTGAAACCTTTGACCAATATTTTTATGAACGTATCTGCAATCTAAATTTTACATGTGTTTTCCACAGGTTCTTGTCACTATGTCTCATCCAGCGAATAGTTCCTGTTCTCGTTATATAACATCAATGGCTACGCTTCTGTTAAGGTGAACATCAAGTCAAGTCATTACAGTAAAGCTATTTACACATGTTCTGATAGGGGACCATCCTTTGGTTACGGACACGACCTGGGCATATCCAGCAACGCTACAAGCAACAGCAATTCTCACACCTTCTGTGGCCACACCTACCCCCTCCCCCATGGGTACTCTGCATATTACTCTTCCTGTAGATTTTATGCAGGTGGATCCGGTATCTACTTCACTCCCACTGATGTTGAAGTGTTCTACCAGACAACAACTTAGTGTGTTTATGCAAACTTGTTTGTTGAGTGAGCCAACTCTCACGGACCTGGTTTGGCAAGACTAGAAAGGAAAGTGATTATCTTGAAGCTTTTACATGAAATTCTATTATTATTCAGGTAGCTCGTTACAGTGCCTACTTAGAATACAATACAAGATGTCTCGAACTTTGCTTCAATAACTCATTGCAACTAAATAAATGGCCTCTGCCACGTATAAGGCGGTATATATAGCCCTACACATTATAAAGTAGAATATGATATGGCCAACTAATAATAAATAACCATAATCTTACGGGCGTCAAATTAAGCAGTTTAAGCAAAGCTCAAAATCAAGAGAGGATAAAGGGGACAGAGAAGGCATCCTCCATACACACCCTATTCCATAGGTAATTCATCTCGAGTTATTTTTAAGACCACAGATCCCACGGGGGATTAGACAACAGCCAATCACATAGCGCGAATGTGTTCCGCGTGGATGACCCACGCTCAGAGCCACGCGTCCTTCACGAATTGAAGCAGAAAAAAATGGCGGAAGACGCGGAGAGCAATATTGCTATTCATTTTGTTGACGAAAACGACTAAAGAGAGATTTCTGCTAAAGCTGTGTCAGCGAAACGGAAATTAAGTGGCTGTCCACCTAAGAGCGGTCCGGCGAGTTTGGGATCGCAAGTAAACCTTCCCTTTATTTTTTGTGGGTGAAAAGGACTTAATGAGGAATGATTAAAATCGAGCTAATTTTTTTCAAAATCCTTTTCTGTGCTTCGTTACAGCACAAAACTTCTTTCCTGTCTGAGAGCGCTTTTTCAACTTTATTTAATGGCCAAAATTCAGTAATTTTAAAAGCCGCGCTTCTTCGTAACGGATAAATATCGGTAAATTCTACATAGTACAATGGATTTAGCTGCATTTGACGTGTCCTATGACGGAATCTTGGATAATTTGACGCAAAATTAAATTAAATTAATGAGATCAGAGACGAGCCACTTTGCGGTTTTTTTTATCCCTTGACAAATTCCTCCAAAGTAAAAGCTAAAATCTCCAAAGCGGTACAAAAATCACAGGCAAAATGCACTTCACAGCAAAGATCTTATTTTATTCTGTTAGAAAATAAAGTCAAAGGTGCGGGTATCATTCTGCATCGGACGCGAACAAGCGTTTTTGAGAGCTCCTTTTGTCAATATTTACCTAAAATTGCACGTCTGGCGCCTGCACTTAAACTCATATGATAAGGGTGATATTTTTTCCACGGGGCAGAATCTTGGTTTGCTTCGTCAAAATAACGCACATTTGTTGTTTTGCAAGCCATCTTAGGTCTGTAAACCGGCATAAAATGTCATAAAATACATGAAGGAATTCTTCATCCACTCGTATATTATGCAAATTTAAAAGCTCATTTTCAGCGGGTTGTCGATTTCAGCAAAATCGTAAAGAATACAATTCACTTCTGCTCAAACGAAGCCCTTTTTGAGTTTGGAGTCTCAGCTACTAAAAGGCTCTTTAATAAAGACTGAATTCAGCTCAATTTCGTTTTGGGTTTTCTTCATGGTCATATGCTAATTAGGATTGTTGTCACGCAATGAAAGCGGATTTGGAGAGTTTAAAGGAGCAACCAAGTTGGTGTCTCTTGGTCAATGTAACAGGTGAGCGTTATTACGGCTCATTCGAGGCGATGTCACTTAAACGAAAGAAAATATTACAGAGAACGAACTTACTTTGCAGCGGGCTGCGTATTTTGGTAAAACTGCCCAACAAGGTGAAAAAATCTTTGTATGTCCGATAATCCAACTGGCCGCACACAATGCCGATATCCAGACCATAAGGGAAAACAGACTTGTGCCGGTGAAAAGTGACAGAGTGTCGGGGTCAGACTGTAAAAATTGTCGCCAGCCGAGAAACTTCCAAAATCTCCTAGTGGTGTCTGCAAATTCGAGGCTAGCGGATGGGCGGCTGCAGAAGTTTAGGGGAGGCGGGACAAGGTTTAGCAAGAAAGTCAAGTCTTACGTACCTCACCGCACGATTTGATGTTGATACACAAACAGGCAGGAAACCAGATCTTTCTGAGGTCGCAACGGACATGAGAACGACCAGAAACACAGGTAGTTCAAGAACGTTCCAGAGACGAATGGCTTACAAAGGGACAAGTTCAATCATTCTTTTCCAGACTGTCTGCAATCAGCAGGGAAAAAAAGGGCTGACCAAAGCCGAGAATGTTGAAATTTGTGACGAAGGAGATCTGCTGTCAGTGCTCTTGCAAGAAGAAATTGCGTTTCTTATTGATGAACGTAGAGACAAGGAGGTCAAAGATATTTTCAACAACAAGATGGGCGTAATACCGGGGGTACTGCCATATATGGGCTATATAGGTATGTGCCGCTGTGAAGGGTATGGTTTTCAAGCAGTTTACTCTAAGATAGGGTATATAAATCAGAGCGTTTGGCTCTAGAATAGGGTATCATTTTTCAGGAAACTGATCAGTTGGTTGAAGATTTTATCTAGACTAGGTACACAGCTACTCTATGATAGCGGGGATTTGGGGAGTTTACTCTAGTATAGGGTAGCAAAATTCAGCTGAAATAGCTCTGGTAAAGGTTAAGGGTTCCAGGCTCCCAGCGGCACACCCCAACCAGAAATTCCTAAAGTACCCCCCCGGGGCGTAATACATCCCATCAGGTACGATGGCCATGATATCAGCGAGCAGACCAACCAAGAAGTACTCTCAAAATTCAATGTGAAAACATCTGCGAATATTTTCAACTGTCGTTCAAATCTTAAGATACAAATGCTTTTCTAATAAATACAATCACAGACATGGTGAAAGAATGCAGTTACTACCGCACCACCCCGTAAATGGCCATCGTAGCAGGGACTGGCAAATTGCCCCATTGCATTGGGGTGGGCCGAGTTGCCTAGAAAATTCCTGTTGTTTCTAGGCCGAGCTCTTGGAAGTGTTTTCTCAGGATTTTTGTATACAGTTTGAAAGTTTAAATTTAAAGGTATGTTGTATGCTTGTATAAGACGATAAATCTCAAGTAACTTATAACTTGACATCAACCCTTGAAAGTATGTGACCTGCTTTTTTGTTCAGTACTTTATTTAAAATACTAGTAAAAGAGCAAGCCCCAGTTGTTCAAAAGTTGGGTAGGGCTATCCATCGGATGAATCTCAATCAAACTGATAAGTACTAGGGAAGCCAATTGCTCTATCCAGTGAACAGTGATTTACACGATGGATAGCGCTATCCACTTATTGAACAACTGGGCCCCAGAAAGATAAAAGTTGTCCGCAGGAGAGTTTTTTTTTCTTTAATATAATTTTTTCTTATAGATATGAGTTAACTAGATCATTATTGTGACACTTTACTTTTTGGCAATAAGAAATAAGTAACGTAGAAAGGTCACCAAATGCATATCAGCGGCACCCAACGACTGTTTTCTGTGAAATATCTGTTCGGAGAAGCAAAATTGCCTAGAATTTTCTATAGCTTGAGGAAGACTAAAAATTTATTAGAGGACCGTTCCATGCATGAGCAATATTCGAAGCTAATCTAATAAATTCCCTACGATTTTCTGAAGTTTAATTTCCTATTTCACACCCCAGGTTAAGCTATTTTTCGTAGAGAAAGGAAACCTAAAATTCTCGGAACCGAAAATGCGATACAGAAAGGAAACAGAAAAATCCTCACTTTCGTAAAACTTTCAATTGCAGCTAAAATTTTCGGGAAAAAAGACTCACGGTTACCCTAGTATGACCCCACAGATAAAACTTTTTTTAGCGCCACTTGGAATACATTTCTAGAGATCTAAAAGTACTCTGGAGAGCCTAAAAAGTGTTCTCAATGCATTTAGGAGGACACTGTCGTTGGGTGCCCCTGGCATATAATAGGGGCTAGGGATTTTTTCTGGTAATGAATCAATTTAATTACAAGTAATGTGGCACTTTACGTGTTCTTGGGCGTGGACCGTTCGATTATTGACGGGGGTGGGGGCTGCATTAATTTTAGCTTCTCGATAAAGCTTTATATATGTATGTATATAATAGAAATAGACTGATGGGAATGGATTAAATCTTGAACATTTATTGTTACTCAGAGAGTCATGTCTCTTGCGAGGCGAATCATCAGGTAAAATAAAACAATAAATGACAGGCGTGGCGTAGGTGCGTGGCGTAGGTGCGTGGCGCGTCGTACTTAAGTGATGCTTACAACATGTCAAATTTGCGACAAGAACTAACCAAGTTAGGACAGTGTTTAGTAGAAATTTCTTTGCGTGTCTGCAACCTGAGATTAGGGAAAGTTCATTTAATATGACAAGGGGGGGATGAAGATATTGAGGGGGGGCTCCGAAAATTTTAGACGCCCGAAGGGGGGGCTCTGAAAGAACTGTTGCGCTAGGAGGGGGGGTTCCGAAAATTTGTATACTTCAAAACCAACACATGACATCATCATACAGATCGGATGGTTTTCAACTCAACAATCTAATGACCTGTGCAACTCAGCTATATCACGTGGTTTACAGATATAACAAATGTAGTCTCAGTAATTATTACACTCTTGTTCATCCTAAAAATGCTTTAGAAAATTGTACCACAACTGTATCTCAAGTTTGTCATAGTATAAACCATTGAAGACAATAACGGTAAATATATTTAATACAGTCTAGCGATCTTTTTTTTTTTTTTTTTTTAGAGCAAAGGAATTGAAGGAGGAGGGGGGGCTCTGAAATTTTTCGACTACCAAGGAGGGGGCTCTAAAAAATTGAACCGCTAGCGAGGGGGCTGCCAAAATTTCAAGCTTCGAGTTTCAATATCTTCCCAACCCCCTTGTCATATTAAATGAACTTTCCCTTAGTTCATTTCTATTTTCCGGGGTAGTCATTACAGGTTTACAAATTGTAAACAGCACGACGAGCGACCCGCCACGCGCCACGCCTAGTATTTACTGTTCTGTTTTACCTATATCTTTGATTGTAACCGTTAAATTTGGCAGTTGCCTGATGATTGCCTCGCAAGAGACATAAAACTCTGAGTAGCTACAAATGTTCAAGATTTAATCCAGTTTCATCTGTCTACTTCTATTCTGCTCTAGGTTAACTATTGAGCACTATCGATGAGGACACCACTCTGGCACTTCGTTGTATGTATATTATATATTATCCTTCCAGCCCTGTAAAATTCTTTTTTAATCTCGGTGTCCTTGTCCTGCCCCCACCCCCTATCAATAAGGTAATGGTTCACCCTTTATTTGTTTATACAAAGAAAGGGATCGTTACAGGAGGTATATTGCGTGACAAAAATGCAAATTAGCATATGACTGATGGCGTGTAGGACAAACGTTCAATATTACCCGCAGTCGGAAAAATATTACAACAGACATACCCTTCACCAAACTTAAAGTGATTCATAATAATTTCTCAAGAGCTACACGAGAAAAGTCACCCGAAGTGAGAGAATCCGACGTGTTCATGATAAATGAGGGATAAACACGGATGTAGAAATTCAAATACAAATCATGGTGAAATGCTCGAAACGAAAAAAGAAACTCAGATTGAATATGAGATAAATTTCTATTTTAAAAAGGGTATCCAGTTGCTGAGTTTCCAAGCTGAAGATTGATTACATTTGGGGAGAAGTTCATAACCGTACGTAGTTTGAGATTTTAACATAGCTGAAATGGACAACCTGGCTGTAAACAAGCACGATTTGCATATCCCACGGGTTGATCAAGAATGTCAGTTTATGGCATTTTTTTCGGCTTTCATTTATACAAACTTAAAAAGGCTAGTGAAAAGAAAACAAATGTTCGTTATTTTGAGGATAAACAACAACATTCTCAGCTGCTGAGAAAATATCTACTAAATTTAAGTCGTTGTGTGTGAACCGTTAAACGGGCAAATCTATGCAAATAATGCCGAAAAGAGGCTCTTAAAAACGTTTGATCATATCCAACCCAGACCGATACCCGCACCTTTGACTTTATTTTCTGACAGAATAAGGTAATATCTTTGCTGTGAAGTGCATTTTACCTGTGATTTTTGTACCGCTTTGGAGATTTTAGCTTTTAGTTTGTTAGAATTTGTAAAGGGAGAAAAAAAAACCGCGAAGGGGCGTGTGTTTGATTTTATTAATTTAATTTAATTTTGCGTAAACTTATTCCATATTCCGTCATAGGACAATTCAAATGCAGCTAAATCCATTATACTATGTAGAATTTAGCGATATTTATCCGTTACGAAGAAGCGCGGCTTTTAAAATCACCTAATTTCGGCCATCGAATAAGGTTGAAAAAGCGCTCTCAGACAGGAAAGAAGTTTTGTGCTGTAGCGAAGCACAGAAAAGAATTTTGAAAAAAATTAGCTCGATTTTAATCATTCCTCATTAAGTCCTTTTCACCCACAAAAAATAAAGGGAAGGTTTACCGGCTATCCCAAACTCGCCGGACCGCTCTTAGGTGGACAGCCACTTAAAAAAGAATCGCCCTTCCTCTCTTGTATAGAGCTAACGGTACTGCAGGGAAATCCTTAACACAGTGAATATTCTCTCAGGATCATTTATAATTTACAGTTTGAAGAGAGAAATTTTTGGTTTGATATTTATTTTTTTATCAGTCTTTTATTATTCAACAAAAAGAACACTTGGCGTCCTATAATAATAATAATAATAATAATTTAATAACTTCTAGAGCGCTATTTACATTCACTGATCAACAGCGTTTAACAACTTAAAAAAACTACAATAAGATTCAAATTTGTAAAACTAATTACATGTACATACATGAATATTACTTGCTACTTGCTTTATTGTACAAACGACCGGTTTCAATAGACCGGCGAAATTTCTCATTTTATTAAAGCTCTGAGGTTGCGATAACTTCGAGTTAAACTGATTTCACGGGTTGTCAAAGAGTCGAACGATTCCCTTTTCCCAGGTGAGCGCCGACTCATTTCACTTCAATATTCAGAAATGCTCTCGATCTCTTTTCGCTTTCATTGCCTTTCTCCCGACATGTTTTGCATGGCGTTTAGTCATGGGAAACCTCCACGAAACATCCACGCAGCGCCCGAGGTAAATCTATCCCGATTCTAAAAATAAGTCGAGACGAATTACCTATGAAATAAGGTGTGTATGGGGGATGCCTTCTCTGTCCCCTTTATCCTCTCTTGTCAAAATCAATCTACTATTCAGCTGTCCTTGAATGTTTTCACTCAAAATTTTAAACCATTCAATTTGACAATTATTAGCTATGTATTGTCCTACCTCCACGTAGCCTCCCACACAGACGCTTTTAAGGGAGTCGTGAGAAGGGAGAAAATACGACTCCCATAAAAACGCCTGCGCGGAGGGAGGCTAATCCCTGCGACGTTGAAAATCCTTCCAATTTGCACTTAAGCTAGATTTATCTAGTTTGAAATTAGCTTGAAATTGACGTTAGGAAAAGAGTTTTCTTTATACCTTATTATAGGAAATTAGCACTCCATGAAATTAACGCGAATCGTTAAAATTCGCGTTAATTTAAGTCGCGTTAATTTTGTTGAACGTTAATTTCCGCGATGTTAATTAAGTGCAGCGTTAATTTCCGCGCTCTTAATTTCCAGTATTTTAACTCCAATTTTGGAACCTGTCCAGACATTCCTGACATTTCTTTCCCTTTACCCTTTATTTTTCGTCTTTCACAAAAGCTAAGGCGAAGGTTTACGATATTTCGAGTTCATCTTCATCTTTGTCGCTGTCAGAAGTGTTGTCAGCTCAGTTTTGAATTTTTTTGGATCCAGTGTTGAAATAAATTTGTTCCAGTTGTCACCACTAACTGTGTCTTAATCGCCTTAATTTCCTTATTGTGAAATTCTACCTCCTCTTTCGCGTTAATTTTCTTTATTCGAAAGTCGTTTTCCATTAAATTCGCGTTAATTTAAGTCGCGTTAATTTCCAATACCTTAATTTCATGGAACGTTAATTTCCTATAATAAGGTACGTCAGAGGTAGTCTTGCTCTAAAACCTTTGACCTTTTTGACGGAAAAATGGAGCTTCCACATTTTAAATGTTATAGCTCCGAAAACGCACTAAGAACATGTATAATATTGTTTTTGAGTGGGGTATGTGTCACGGCGAAATACATGGATTTCATATTGGAGCTGCAGATGAAAAAAATAATAAAAAAAAGATAATAATAAGAGATATATTTCTCGTATTATCCTCATAAAAATTCGTAAGATCAGAATTGATTAGTTAGAGAAGTTACCATTTACCCTTTATACTGAAGCGTTATCAGAAGAAGCTATTCAATCTGCTTTTAAAATTTGTCTAACGAATAAACACAATTTAGCTGGCTTGTTTTGTGACTGTTTCTCTATCATTCCCCCTCAGACTGTTTGGTTTATTGGCAGTCAGGTTTCTGTCACAGGCGTGACCTCCTGTTTAGCACTCTCGTTGCATGAGGCAATTTCATTGAGATCGTTTTTCATGAAACCTAATTCCACAGTAACGAAATGCTTTTCATCTGTGTCCGAGAAAGATCGATTCGTGGGCTCCGATCTCCTGTGCTCGAATTTTGTACACTTTGTAGGGCAGAATTTGGTTTAAATTCGGCAACAGTCCCTTTCCTCCATACTCGTCAAGTTAATGGTTGTAGCGAAAACGAAGACCCCCGAAAACGAAGACCGAAGACCTAAGACCCGAAAACGTAGACCCCAGAAAATTGCAACCCGAAAACGAAGACCTCCCCCCCCTTTTTTTCTTATTTTATTTTATTCGGACTCCAATTCGCCGACGATCTAATGCTGCTGTATATTTTTTAATTGTTGCTAGCATTTTTCGCCGCTCCCCTGCTGTCCTCATTCTATCCACCATTAAAGAGCGCCAACGTACAGTTGAATCCCCATAACTCGAACACTCGCTAACTTGAACCTCGCGCTAACTCGAACCAAAATTGATTTCCCCTGGTATGGGTTTCAGTCATACATTCACTGTAATTTTACCCTCAGTAACTTGAACCCTCGATAACGCGAACTCCCGCTAACTCGAACCAATTTTCGTTTCCCCTCAGGTCATTTTCTATATAATTTTACCCTCGTCCGATAACTCGAACCATGTTTTGAACCCTTAAAAAGTCGGGAAAAAAAACCGTCTACTGGCGTCCGAAACATTGAATTTTGGATTTCCTATTGACGTGTCGTGGGAGTATAGTTTACAAAACAGTAAAACGCATGCTCTATTTAGGCTATGTTTTGTTACGTTAGGTTCTGATTTATAATCTAAAAGTATCTTTTAATTTTCACTTGACATTTCTACAATTAAATGTGATTAAAATGCTCACTGTGTAGTAAAAACTGTATTTTACCTTACTCTCGGCTATTTTCTTCGAACTCCCGACAACTCGAACCTTTTTTCGATTTCCCTTGAAGGTTCGAGTCATCGGGAGTCGACTGTAATGTAATTTTTACCCTCGGTAACTCGAACCCTCGATAACTCGAACCTCCCGCTAACTCGAAGTAATTTTTGTTTCTCAGATCATTGCGATATAATTTTACCCTCGATAACTCGAACCATGTTTTGAGCGCGTAAAAAGTCGAGGAAGAAACAGGGGCACCCAACGAGAATATAGTTCAAAACCACTTAAACATAGCATTGTTAAACGTGTTTTAGTATTTAAACAGTGGATATGGGCATATTTTTATCCCCTATAAATTTTTCATTTGTTCGGATTTCCTAGCTGAAAGTCTAGTGATCCGAAAATTATAGGGATCAAAACCGAAAATTTTAGGTGACCTTTTTAGGGTAAAAATCCGTTGAAAATGGGCAATTTTACCATTTTTTAGATGTTCGAAAATCCTAGGAGAGGCAGGCAAGCAAGAAATTTTACAACAAATGTTCCGAAAATTCTAGATCTCAAATTGTCTTCCGAACAGATATTTTCCCGAAAATTGTCGTTGGGTGCCCCTGAAGAAACAGTGCACTGGCGTCCGAAACATTGAATTTTGAATTTCCCATTGACGTGCTGTAGGCATATAGTTTACAAGCGAAGGGCTGACGTTGTTTATTACAAGTCTAATGTGAAACAGCTTTACTGAATAGATCTAGATAAGATCTTTATAGATCTTTTAAAACCGATCATACCTCCTCTAGTTACTTAGACTTAACAAGTGGAACAGCTAGGAGAAGGACTTTCGTAAAACTACGAATAAGCAATCACAAACTAATGATAGAAATAGGCAGATACAATCAAACTACGAAAGATAATAGGCATTGCCCTTTTTGTGGATGCAATGTCCTACATACTCTATGTCCTACATACTCTATGATTAGGAACAAATTTTGTCAAAAAGTCAAGACTCTGATTCCAAATACTACTCAGTTACCCATAAACGTTTTGATCAATGAACTGATGAACTCTTCTAATTACTTTATCAACATATAATTCATAAAATATATTTCAGCTTGTTTTGATGTTCGTGACAAATTATTATCAAAGTAACGTAATTGCCCTGTGTTGTAATTTTGATTCCTAAACATAGATTTTGCAATACTGTATGTGTTTGTATGGTCATGCAAATAAAGCTCGTTGTTGTTGTTGTAGTCGCATTGGAACTTATGTGGCCTTCAGAGCTTCGCTCTAACTAGTAGGTCCTTCAGAAATGTTCCCTTGCGATAAAGATTTCTCTTAGCCGTTGCTGGTTTTGTATAAGGTGGTATTTCCCCATTAGTATTCTCTTCAGGCTAGGTAAAGCAGGGTGGTATTGTGTAAGAAAAGGTAGAAGTTCTTTACGCGCGGATTTGTTTCTCTGTTGTAGGGCTGTTTTCCTGTCGGCAAATTTTACTTCAGAGAGATACTTTCTTAAAATAGCGGCAGGGTAGCCTCTTTCTAACAGGCGGTTTTGAAAATTTCTGATATTCCTCTCAATGTTTTTCTAGACTTAACTTTGGTGTGACTTGAACTTTGATTTTATCATTATTAATAGGAGTCTCTGAAACCAAAATAATCAGTGGAAAAAAATTTGGATTTTAAACCAAACTTACTGGATTTTTTTTTTATACGCTCCAACACCTCTAGCCTCTGGAGGTGGTGGCTTGTATATTTATGAATCTCTGAAGTAAACAGTAATTGAAAAAAAACAAACAAAACAAAACAAAAAAAAACAAGCTTCAAATGGGGCTTTCCAGGCTCTATGGATTGAAATTCATTCCTCACAAAAGAGTAACATCATTTGTGGTATTGTATGTAGACAGCATAAGTCTCCAAAACGGCTCCAAGAATATTTTGACGAATCTCTTAAAAACGTAATAGCTTCAAACAAACCAGTTTTAGTCCACGGGCCAGAACGTGAAACCCTCCCCCCCCGGGGATTTTTGCAGACATGTATCATTTCAAAGCTTCACCCAAGGGTATTTGAAAAATGCATGTTTGCTCTTGATTGGTTGGTGGGTGTGGCTGTGCAGCAACATTCTTTTCCTCAGTGTCAACGGCCAAAGCCATTATTCTTCAACAGATCCTTTGCTCCTGGATGCGTTTTTTCCATGTTCAACATATTCAACAAGTAGAATGCAGAATATCTTGCATAGTTTGGGTGATCGAAGCTGAAAAACATGATACACATTCTTTTGGGGCTTGCTAGGTGAAGCGTCAGGCAATTCTCTTTAGTCGCTGGATGGAACTGTAGAATCAGGCCTACCTTTTCCACGTAGCTCAACCAAAACTGAGCTTTCTTGCCAAGCGCGCCCTGCCGAACAGTTTCTTTGAATTTATCATAACGGTCTAGGGACTTGCTACAGCTTTCACTTGCTAAACATTCTAAAAGGTGATCTTTGCACGGGTTCTTCGCTAGATGGTCTAATGTTGTAGCCCCTTGCTTATCAAAAAGACAACCATGCAACGACTCGTAGACCTGAAGAAGAATTCGTTCCAAAGCTTCGGAGACAACCTTGTGCACACGAAGGGCGTGGTTACAACGTTTGCCTGTCAAACTTGCTCTATCAATCCACTTGCACAGATCCCTGATTCGATGAGGACTTGTTCAAAACCACTACATCTCATTTTCTTCCCAAGGGCACCCAGGAATGCACAAGTAAGATGAAAACTACTCATACGTACAATTACATCACTGAATTCTTCTGAATCTGAGTCTCAAAGGATTGTGGGATAGGAAAAAAGGTGGACTGTGCCTCATGGGATATCAAATAATTACGATATGCGTCTTGAAATAAAATGCACGAAATGATTAACTAGTTTTTTTTGTTACAACTAATGTACCATGAAAAGCTTGAACAAATTAATTAAATGCAGTGCTGTGGAAAAATTCGTGCTTTACTTTAGAGGACCTTACAAAGCGCTGTTAACGTCCCTTCGGCTTGGAAATATTGCATGAGTAGCAAACTAGGGATTAGTCATCATTCAGTAGCTTATACATTCTCATTGGCCAGCAACCACCAAAATTTCACGTAGGTTAGACATTTTAGAGAGATTTTTTTTTTATTAGAACTGTCGCAAGAGGTGTTAGTTACGTATCCAAGTAAAGGGTAAATTAAACTTGCGACATGCGCAGTAGTAGTTTTTGGAGCTTAAAAGTAAAGTAGAGAATTTTAACTTACATATGAGCTTAAAAAAACTTTAGCTTAAATAACTTTGAGTGTTATTTTTGTCGGTAATGGTGTTTCAGAAGAGGTCAACTCACCTCTTGGTGTGGGTAACCTGTGACTCTTTGCTGAGGAAAAGAATGTTGCTGTACAGCCACACCCACCAACCAATCACGTGCAAACATGCATTTTTCAAATACCCTTGGGTGAAGCTTTGAAATGATACATATCTGCAAAAATCCCCGAGGGGGGGGGGAGGGTTTCACTTTCCGGCCCATGGACTATTTATATTGTGGGCGACTTCAACATAAACCTCCTTCTCGCCGAAACCTCCCGTTATGCTCAGGACTTTTTACTTTCTCTGCAAAGCTTTTCATTTATACCGGGGGCCGGGCCGGGGGGCCCGGCCCCCCTATTTTTAGACCAAGCTGAGGCCTGAAGGGCCGAAAAAACGTTTTTTGGAGACCGGACCCCCCTTATCTCAGGATCTGGATGACCGCCCCTCCTCCCTGATCTGAAGGTCTGGATCCGCCACTGCAACTATTAATAAACCAACACACTGTGTGCCACCTTAATCGACAATGATTTGGCTAACAAAGTTGATGCTAATATCTAATATCTCTGATATCAGCGACCATTTTTCACAGTTTTGTGACGTCTCCCACACATTTTTAAGAAGGCGAAGTCGAGAAAACTAAAGCGCAGAGATTTTTCTGGTTTCTCCGTTATTAAGTTTAACTCTGAACTCTCGGACGCACTCCTTAAACCAAACTAATTTTGATGACCAGTTCGATGTCGACAATGCTTTTTCTAATTTCTATAACGCATTGTCGGGACTTATCGAGAAACACGCTGCTTGGAAAGCCCTTTCGAAAGGCAAGCTGAAGCAGTTTTCTAAGCCACGGATAACCAGTGGCCTCAAAAATTAAAAATCTATGAAGATGAAAAATCCTCTTTTTCAATCAGGAGATTTCGCACAATACAAACTCTATAGAAATAAGATTTCTACTCTTACAAGGTTGAGTAAAAAGAATTATTATCACGCATTCTTTGCTGACAATTTGAATAACATGAACAAACACGTGGGATGGTATAAATAGTCTTCTCAACAGTAAAAAGAAAAAAAAGTTCACGTACTATTTCTTTACTATAGCCTGGGACCAGGCCCCGCCCTTCGATATTGAACGTAAAATACTGTACATGTCCATTCCTATGAATAAAACTTACGGTCTTTACCCTAGTCAGGGAGCATATGTCACTGGAAAAAGTTTGCGGGATTTCTGTGATGATTTCAAGTGACTAATGTAGAAGTGTTGAGGGGGACCTAAGGAACATGTTTAATGTTGTCGGCACTTCTGTAATTCGTGCAGGAGGTATTTAACGAACACTGGAAAAATACCCATCGAGCGTTACGAGAAAACGAGGCTAAAGTTTGGAAATGCTTTTAAAAAACAAGTGCCGTTCAATCACGCTCTTTTCTGTAAATGTAAAAGTAATATTTCATAAGATATCTAGCAATGGAAAAATACCTGAAGTACATTGGTAAAAGTTAAAAATCCGAATTTTTGGTTCAAAAGAAGCCCTTTGCTTCAGATGAAAGGAAAATTCCTCGGAATATCAATTTGGGAAAACAACTTATTTGTCCTGCAACAAATGTAGATATTCCTCGTTTTTTTACCGGCACTTAAAATGTCAGGTATAAACTAGAGTGCTTTTATAATAAAAATAAAATAACAAATTCTATTTTCAAACTATGATAGTTTTATAGGCTATTTTGTTTTCTTCATTACACGTGCTAATACATTTTCCAGTTTTCTGGTTTGGTGTTTTATGTTGGCGCATGAAGTCTGGGATACATATTGACGTTTATTTTTGTCTTTTATCCAGTCTAAATGTCGAGTTCTAGAGAGACTGTATAGAGCAAAGTGGCCAAATTAAGCCAAATGAACGACTTGTGGAGAACCCAACTTCGCGGCAGAGTATTGACCTACGTACAAGAATGGGCGTTTTACGGCCATTAAGAATATTTCGAAAGTTGGTCAAAATTAAAAACGTTCACAGCTCAAAAGCTTAAGGATAAAGCGTGTTCAAATGGTATAAGGACGCCATCCATAGGGTCATATGTCGCAATCACTCACACATTTTCCATCAAAAGAGAGACTGCTCGCAGTCTTTACGGGAACGTTCATGAAGGCCAGCAAGCCGGAATGGTACGAGAGAAAGTTAGCTGGACCTAATGAAACAAGACGGAAGATTTCAAATGTTGCACCAGAGGAAATAAAACTGCGGCTAACAAGATCTAAAACAGGCATCACCATTTAGCAGAGATAAGTGCTTCTTTTGTGACGTAGGTGAGTCTCGCGAGAAAGCCCTATTATTATTTCCATTTCTTCTGTTACCCAGTCCTTACATACTGCAATTGAAAATTCTGGAAAATTCTGGGTACATCATTAAACACGAGTGATGAAAAAGATTCTGGAATTAGGTATCAAAAGGTCTGTTGGGTGAGGGGGTGAATAACGTCACAAATGTACTGCGCAAGTCTGACCCGGGAACTTATTTGAATAATGATGCATCGACTAGCGAGAAAGCTGCTCAAACAGAGTTTTAAGCAATGACAGAGATCACCTTAAGAGAAGACAAGATATCAGACTATGTCCGATTTACAAGCGGCATATTCACAAGAGTATTCTTGAAGCAAACAATGACCGTGAGACCGTATGCAATCGAAAAACGCTAAAAAAGGTTAATTCAAATTTTGATACCTGACGTGGAATCCAATTCCACTTCAAGTGTCAGGTGAGTCACCGCGGACCACCAAAAGCTAACGAATCAGACCAACTGAGCTTTGAGAAGACACGGGATGCCGCCATTCATCTCAGTAGTAGAAAAGAAAAGTACTAACGATCCAAAACAAATGAAAGTACTGCTTGAAGCTGCATTCTTGTTACGGAAGGCAATCAATAGCTGCACGAAATGGGTGTTTTCAGTGATTGGCCACTACGAGTTCTCTGTCAGTTCCGAGGTCTTTGTTTGCACCCGGCCGACGGTAAAATGCTTCACTGTTCTGCAAAGAGCGCTTTCACGACAATTCTTGAAAAGCTTAGCGCTTGAATCTGAGAAAAGAACTGCCACTGGTCCTCAGATTAGAGCGAATGAGAGAGTAAATATGGAACCCTCATCTCCGCTGTTGCTGTTGTTGACACCAAAAATTGGCAGAACTTCAATCTCTTGGCAAGCCGGACCGGCAGGCTAGGCAAGATCCCGTATATTACCGTACCAGTAATTCCACGCACATCACCAAGGTACCAATGAGAAGACTGCTTTCTCATAGTAAGACCAAGAACGAGCTATCTAACTACCTGGCAGAGAAGTTCCTAGATCATGCCATGAAGACAAATCTACGAGTTTTTGTGGCCTGGGGTTGCCAGTTTCGCGCAACACATCAAAATGTGAACCACCTTCAGAGTGATCAAGAAGAGGCAGACACCAAGATGTTACTACCTGCTCTGGACGCAACTGCATGCCAACGGTGCAACAGAGCTGTATATCCATTCTCCAGACACATGTGTTTTAGTTCTACCTCTAAGACGCTATCCGGAGCTGTGTGTAAAGACATCCTTTTTTCGCTGGTACGGGTGATAACCATCGTGTGATCGGCCTTGGTGAGGCCCTGCCAGGGGGGGCTCCCATGTCGCCCGTCTGAATTTTAAAACGTCTCGTGTCGGTGTTTATTAATGCTTCACGTCGCTGTCGGAAATTGAACGAAAATTCTTTGTCTTTGTCGGAATTTTAGAAAAGGGGGATAGCGATGGGTTTTAAAGAAACCATTACAGTTGAGCAATTTCTCAGTTAACCTTTCCCGTGTAGAACACCTATACATCGCCATTCACAATTAAGGGTGTGTTCCTTTCGGTGAATCCAGAAACGGATTTGGATCTTAAAACGGATTTCACGTTCCTTTCGGCAAATCCAAATTCAGATTTTTGATCTGGTGAATCCTTTTTGAAAAAGGATTCACATTGGATTTGAAATCCGAAGAATCCGAATCCAGATTAACGGATTAGTCATCTACGCTGTTCCATTCACAGTGGATTCGAAATTAGTCAGATGATCCAGCTGTACTTCCAGTTGAAGTATTCCCGTAGAGTTTCCTAATTGCTGCCATTTGCCGTAAAACATCTGAAAACACTAGAAGATTGTTCATGGTGGTACAGTAAAATGTCCATGTGCTGACCATTTGTCGCTAAAGATTGCTTAAAAACACAAATAAGTAAAAGGGACAAATAACTGCTATCTTTCTACAAACTCGCTCTTGGACGCTATAGGCACTCGATCGTGTTACATAGAAAACCGAGCTACGAAACTGGATCAAACTGAGCCGACAACCTTTAGATAATTTTCAACTTTAACACGCTACTTTCTTGATCTGTTTATGTTCCATCGTCGTTTCGAACTGCCGACCACAAAATTCTGCACGGTATAATCGCATAATTTGTCAAACAGTAGAAAACATGTCATTTCTTGAGAGACTCAGGCTGTCATGCATATTGCACGCGTTTGCGAAAGGTTACCAAGGTCACAAATCCAATTTCGGATTTCACGTTCTTTTCGACCGCGAAATCCGGCAAATCTCGGATCAGAAATCCGTTTTTGGATTCGCTTAAAGGAATACTGTCAGCACATCCTAAGTGATCCACGTTCAACATTTTAAGACTAACTGACCTGATAAATCGTACGTGAACGCCGGTTAACGGTGGTCTACGCTGTGCGGTGTTTAAGTTACCTGGTCCCTGGTCTCTCCACCGTCGTCATCGTCCGACAGAGGTCGACAAGGATGTGAGAGATTCAGAAACAAGCAAAGTATTCACCATTTTCACATAGACCATAATTCACCTTGTTTACCCCCCAAAACTTTGCATAACCATTGTTTTCGATTTCTCTTCGGACGACTGTAATACCCTGGAGAATTTGGAAACATTGGTTATGCAAAATTCTGAGGGGGAAAACAAGGTGCGTCATGGCCTATATGAAAGTAGTGATTACAAGAGATGTAAAGCGAGCGTAAATTAAGCTATTTGACGGACAACCTAGTCCCAAGGTCTTCCAGGAGTTGTGCGGGGTTGCGTAAATGAAGACTACGCGACGGGCCAACGCGACGCGCTCAGGAGGGTCTACTGAAACTCTCTGACGAGAGACAACCTCTGAAGCGCAAGGAAAATTGACGAAAATTACTACTTCTAGGCATTCAGACTGGTGATAAATTAGCCAAACCACCCTTCTTTGTCGCATATTCTCGGCTTTGCCGTCACTGTCGCAATTTGGCAGCGGGAGGTTGTCGCTTGTCGCCATTTCATCTTAGGCTCTGTCGCTACTTTTTGGGTCATGTCGCTTGTCGGAATTTACCCTGGCAGGGCCTCCTTGGTCCAGTGGCTAGCGCCCTCGGCAGTGTTAAACGTGCAGCATTACCAGCGTTTCACGCATTCAACGGGGCTGACATCACCGGACGTTTTTCTGGTAAAGGGAAACTTTCATGCTGGAAAACGTTCATGGACGCAGAAGAAGATACAATAACTGCTTTGAGAAACGTTGGGACCACAGCGCATACCCCATACGAGATATTAGCCCTTGTGGAGAAGTTTTTATGCATGCTTTATCAGCCTGGAACCGGTATCTCACACGTCAAGGATTTAAGATGGCATATATGTTCAGAATAAAATCAGGCGGAACCGGATAGGGTTCCACCAACACAAGGGGCACTTTATGAAGCAATTCTCCGCGCCCACTATCAAATGATAGTTTGGAACAATGATAAAGTGTGCTGTCCTAGTTTGCCACAGCCAGATGAATTCAGATGAATTCGAAAAGCGAGGATGAATGGATCCCCGTTACGACAAAATAAGCACCTGCTCCTGAAGCAATCGTCCAATTGGTCAAGTCAAGAACCGATTCTCAAACAATCGATGCCACTGCGGGAGATCAGGCTTGAATTGCACTTACCTCTGTTCTTGCTGTAACAGTGACGATCCCTGTGAGAAATGCATGTGAAGGTACTGATACACTAAAAATTGAGTACGAGGACCCTAAGTCTCTACTTCCGGTCACGTGACCACTCAGAGGTGTCACAATCAACTATTTATTTAGACATCCCAGAATATCGAAACTGATTGTAGTTTATTCCAAAATTCCAATAAACGGCCATTTTTCAGTCGTTTTATTGTTCAGCCTCGTTCTCAGGCACGGCAGTACAAAGCTCTTCTTTTAACACCTTCTAAAATTCCTCTGCACGCAATACAAAAGTGCCGACAACATTAAACATGTTCCTTAGGTCCCCCTTAATACTTCTGCTCTGGTCGATTGAAATCATCGCTAAAATCCCACGGGAATACCATTGCTCCTCTATTACCTTGCCGACCCATATTATGTCCAGTGCTAAACAAATTTATTTCTTGCCCTGTATCCAACATTATTAAAATCTCTGTGCAAGAATTCGAAGGTGTCTTTCCACCGAAATTAAAGCAAGCGAAAGTAATTCCTGCCTAGATCTACAAAAGTGACGATGAAATGAACGTGGAAATTATCGGCCTATTTCATTATTGTCTATGTTTAATAGGATATTTGAAAAATTAATGTACCAACGGCTAAAACCTTTCTTGGCAAAAACGATATCCTATTTTCTTCACAGCACGGCTTCCGTGAAAAGCATTCCACACAACACGCCGTTATGGACATTGTTAATATCATACAAATAATATGACCTAAAATTATTTACTCGTGGGATCTTTTTAGAATTAAAAGAGGCCTTTGATGCTGTTAATCATTAAATCTTACTAAGAAAAAAAACTCAATCACTATGGTTTTCTTCTTAACTTATTGGCTGTTCACAACTGAAATAGATTCTAATTTATCATTGTAGAGGAGACTGGTTAGGACAGCTGGCAAACATCAAAGTTGAAAACGATGGTGCTGTAGGTTATGTTGGAAGCTCCCTGACTGTGCATAATCCTTTGGTTTTTGTTCACAAATTGTGACTGAATAAATTTATGAAATGTTTCTACTGGTCAGTAAGTTCAAAATGATAGGAATGCTATTGAACGTTGTGCACGGTCAGGTCAAAAAAAAGCTAGAAAAAACATATAACAACGGGTTTCCCAACCATTCCACTTTAATTACCTATGAATTTATGCACCATTAGTAAGATCTCATGTGGTGTCCCACAAGGCTCTGTTCTTTATTCCTTATCTATATTAATGATTTTCATAACTCTTAGCGAAATTTGTGTTTTATCTTTTTGCAGATGACACAAATTTATTGTATGCCGACAAAAATCTAAAATCCCTTGAAGAAACGGTCAACAGCGAACTGGTCAAAGTGTCGGATAGGCTCAATGAAAATAAGCTAACATTAAATGTTAAAAAGTCAAACTTTGTTATCTTTCGTCAGTTACCAACGTAAGATGGACCATTCGGTCAATATTCAAATGTTTGATAATAGTAATCACTTTCTTACTTCCCTTGAGGGTAAGGATCATGTAAAATATCTACTGGTGTCTTGCTGGACAGTCATTTGAGCTGGAAATACCACACTGACAATGTAGGACTAAAAATAAGTAGAATTATTGGAGTTATTGCCCGTCTTAGGCACCTTGTCCCTTTTACTACTCTATTAAGTATTTACCGCCCTTTGATTCTACCCTACATGTCCTACGGTTTGGCTGCTTGGGGTCAAGCTGCTAAATCCCATTCTACAAAAAGCTAAGCTATGGAACTCCATTTGCGATGAACCCCGTAAACTCCCCAAGAGAGCTTTTAATAAACATATCAGTGACTTGTTGCTTTCGTTATTAGAGGCCGAGGACGATTATGATGAAGCGCCCATTGTGCTTCAAAAAATAGCGAACTATACGGTTTGATTTATAGAGTATAAATAGCTTAGTTATATTTACCAGTAACTGTTACAAGTGGTTGGATTTTATTTATTTATCTATTTACATTTAAGCTTTATTTACTTGTTTATTTGTAATTTATCCCTGACTGCCGTACCTCTGTATCTCCGCCCGCCTCGTGTAGCATCTGCTATTTGTGGACGGAAATGGGCTTCAAGCAAATGTTAATTGTTATAATGAAGTGTGTGTGTAACATTAAAACTTTAAATATTTTAAAAGCCATTCGTGAATCATTTGCATTGTAAAGTAGCAATACGTGTTTCACCTGTCAAACAGCCGACAGGTCTGGTAGCTAGACTACTCTCCTTTTCAGCCACCTGCATTACAGTTTGTACTTACATTCACCTACAGCGCTCTAGAAGGATATTCTGCGAATCAGGGATTTGCCCAAAATATATTGCGAAATTCTGGCAAGACGTTAAAACATTAAATATTTCATAAGCCATTAGCGAATTATTTGCATTGTAAACTGTAGCAATACGTGCTTTACCTGTCAAACAGCTAATAGGTCCAGTAGCAGGCGGTGTGCGTCACGACCCACAAAGGTTCATGGGTAAAACTGTTACTGTGCCTCATTTCAATCGTGACACGGTCGAGTTCGCATCTCGTAAGAGAAATGAATCAAACCCAGGGATGAAAACACTGCTGCCTTTTCCGAAAAACATTACGGAACAGAGAGATTTCGAGAATTTTCAAGATCTCATAGTGGCCTTAGATGCTTGCTATTGGCTTCACAAGACAATTTCAAGAAGTTTATCGCGATTCGGAGACGAACGTGCGATCTAGCCGACTAATTTCCTGCTTCTCAAAGATTTTATGTACTGTTTGGTTTATATGCATGTTTTTATCTCATAGTGAAAGAGATCTGTAGTTCATACCTGGCTTTGCTTAACTAAAAAAAAAATTCGTCCATTAGAAGTGTTTATATATTTGATGGACTTTGTTACCGACAAAGCAGGGGGAGCGCGTGCAAACAGCAAGGTGAGAAATCGTCTCTCATAACAATTTTATTTTCATCGACAAGTTTATATTATATTGAAAATAGTGCCCGTTTGAAATCCTTATGCGCAAATAAATCTTCTATCAGGCAAGGGGAAAACAGACCGAAAGAGCCGGACAGCTGCAGCACAATCGGAATTTCACCGAAGCTACAGTCGCAGAAATAAATAGTGAAATAAACCACGATCTTGTCTGTGCGGTCATTGAAGTGAGCGCAGTATATCGATTTTGTTATAAAGTAAAACCTAACCTCACAGTTTTAAAATCCTGTATGATGTTGTCTGGATCTTCGATAATGGTTTTGTATTTTGGTAGAGATTTTAATATAACAATTTATTCCCTCACATAAGTTTACGCAAAGATTTGCATACACATAGCACACACCGCATGCAAATTATTTTAAAGTCACGCTTTCAGTTTCCGCACTGGGTTATGAAAAATGTTTTTTTTTCCAAAGGTTATTACAATATTCAAACTCATTTACCTTTTGTGGTTTAAAATAGAACAAACTCTTCCTGGATTTGGCGTTACTCGCTTCACGTCGGCATCCGCTTCGACATGTTTTCTCAGCCCGTTTCCCGGGAGTTGTGCCACTTGGCTAAGACGATGTCTCAATTCCAAGACACTTTCAACGGCTCATAACGGAAAAACTAACAGGGGTAGACCCGGGTAGACCCCGAAATTTGCAAAGAAGAAAGGTTGAAGTAACAATATGGCCAAAATAATTCGATAAAACCGCTAACAGTAACCAGCAATAAATCCAAGAAGAACGGCAAAAACAACACTCCAATCGTCATGGCGGTCTGCACATGACCGAGTAATTCAAACTTTGTCACAAACGCTCAAGAAAGCAAAATATTAAAAAGTAACGCAACTGCTATCAAGATAAAGTGTTCCGATAGCTTTCCACGGCGGTATAGTGTCGAGATTACCAACACAAGCTTGGAATATTATAAAGCGAAAATTTCACCACATATACCTCTGAACACGGCTCTTTCCGAGCGCGAAAATCATTCTACAAATGACGCATTCTGATTGGTCGAATCTCGTGACGCACACCGCCTGGTCTAGTAGATTCCTCTCATTTTCAGCCACCTGCAAGGTTCGCTTCAAACTTTTCCGTGTTCCCAAAAGCGAGTGGAAGAAATATCCCTTGAAATGTAATTTACCCTGAAACATCGCGGACGACATCATCGACAGCAATCGAGAAGGTCAGTCATCTATTAATCTTGAAAATTGCAACAGAATATCCAAATTGTTTTTTGATACAAAAAGAAGTCTGATACCAAAACTAAAAGATAAAGTGAAGTGAAAGTTGCTCCTATTCAGGACATCAGCCATCACTGAACTTTCCATAAAAATGTTACCAAAGTGACCTGCCCAACTAACACCCTTTCTTAAGGGCAATTTCAACTCCTTTATGCTTTTCCCTGATTTCTTACAAACACAGTTCCATGATGCTGTTTACAAAATGTTTCCGAGCGAACCAAACCTTCCCTAACATGAATCTTTCCTTTTGCTTTGCGTTCTAGCCATAACAATCTCAGACGGTATCTTTTTCCTAACATATTATCCTTTTGCGACTAAAAACTGTTATTACGACGACAGGTACGAAGGAGCAAAAGGATAGAGTAATTAAGGAGTGAGATAAATAATCGGAATAGAACGAAACTAATAAATGTAGAGGATAAGTATCGGGATAAATAGGACGCACTGTGGTCGTTTTTATTTGGGCGGGGGAGGTTTTTGTGTCGTGACATGGAAATCGAAATAGATAGAAGGTAGGGAAGAAAGACGACACTGAAAACACCCACTTCGTCCTAGCGTAGTGACTACATGCCACCCTAGATTAACGCTCTGTGCGTTGATATGAAAAATATACCATGCACCGCAAGCTAATTATGAAATTTACCCACTTAAAAAAATATGGCAAACAACGAATAGCCCTCGTAAGATAATACTGAGAATGAGAATAACCAGCTGATAACGTACGCGAGGAGAGAGAAGGAGAGGGCTGGAAAAATCGCCATTTCAAATTCGCCAAAGCGAACAAATACCACGCGAAGGAATAAATTATAGAAAGATCTAGAATATCGGGTTGCAAAAGCACCTGAAAATGCTCTGGTATAGGTTAATTAAACATTTTGTAGGTAATCTTCGTTTGCGTCCCATATTTGACATGCTTGATACACAGACCAAAATATTCTTTTTTTGACCAGGTATTCTCGTTTTACAAAGATGAATGAAAAGGCCGCTCTTACGAAGATTCTTTTCACGATCCTCTTTCTTGGACTGGTAAATAAAGCAGTAACTACAGATCAGTGGGGGCAAGATGCTAAAGGGACACATTTATGAAACGAGACTGGTACGATCCGGGTATGCGGAGTGCTTGTTTATATGCAGAGAGGAAAAAGTCTGTCAAAGCTTCAACTTTGTGGTCAATGAAAGCAGGTGTGAGTTCAATAATCGCACAAAGGAAGCCTGCAGCCCCGAGGATTTTGTTTCCGACCCTGTTCGTCTTTATGTCAAACTAGACGTCAGTAGAGGTAAAGAATTTTGAAACTTTTTTAAATCGTATACATCCGCTTGTTAGGCGCTTATCTCCTCGAAACCTCTTCGTTTCACTCTCAGATAGATATTTTTTAGTTATTTTTTCTTCTGTAAAAGAGCTATATCACAAGGAAATTGCTGTATTAAGTCAATTCTGTGCTGAAGTCATTACTTAGCGCCTTCACCCTTACACAAAATGCTCCATTAGATTAACGAAGAAGATATCAAACAAATTTCATCACCACAATAACTTTTTTCATGATTTTTGCAGACACAGTATTACAATTTGAAATGTGGGCCCACTTTTTTCAGTTCAGTTCAATTCATGTTTATCCTTGCCATCAGTAGCAACGGACTGCAGGAAACAGTTGCAATGCCTAAATACACTCTTAAGTAACAAAACTGGACCATAATTTTCGGAACTCAATTGGTCCGAGGATAAGTCGTAGGATTTTATAACGATGGCAAATAGCGTGACGTAACTTCTTTTAATACGTTCTGTTTTGGTGCTAAAAATGAGTGAGTTCATATAGGAAGGTGATAATTTGTCACACAAAGTCACACTGAAGAAATTGATGGGAGAAGATAACTTGTAGACAAAATAAAACCCAAATTAACAAATGAATGAAGAAGCGTTGACTGTACTCTGTTCTGCTGTAAAGCACACTTAAAGTGTCTACAGTATGAAAGAAGTGTATAGAGGAAAACACGAGACGCCTAGTCCAGTGTTTCTCCCTACTTCTTGAGTGTTCTAGCCGCTTCCCGCCTGCTTTACAACAGAACAGAGCATAGTCAAGGCTTCTTTATTTGTTTTATGATAAAGAATCTATTAAATTCCCCACGCATTGCTTTCTAATTTTCAAACAAACTATATTTTCAAAGCGAACCAGATTGTCGTCAGAATGTTCTGCACTCTCGTTGTAAAACTCCCTTTATAAGCCTATCACAATCCTTTTAGAATGGGCCAAATGACATAAAATGATTTGATTGGTTGAATAAGACAAACGCTGTCAAAGCTGTCAAAACATCAAAGCTATCACAAAGTGAAACGAGCAAATATATCGTTCTGTGAATTTGAATGCAGAAGAAATGTACTCTTTATGTCCAAAAATGAGTTTCTAATAATAATAATGATAACCTCATTTTAGTGTCAATGTATTTAATTAATATATAATTGGGGACACTTTCCCAACTACTAGCTCTAATGTTATCGGCATACAAATTCACGAACGACCAGTAGCCTTGTATTGGGTAGGTGAATTTTAGGGAATTTTGAACGCTTTTTCCGCGAAAGTACATGTAAAACTGAAACAAAGTATGAGTAGACAGCTGCCTTCGCTTTAACTTCATAAAAATACCTGTAGACAATAGACATTAAAAGAACTGAACCAAATAACCGAATTTTATTTGTTTATAACTATAACAACATGAACATTGATCTGTTAGTTGCAAAGGATCAAATTTTCAAACGGGTTGTTTTTCAATTCTAGTTCCCCTTGGTTCTATTTCTGAACTGCCAGCGACATCATGCCACGAAATAAACGAAAACGAAGGTAAAAAAATGGACAGCCGCAAATATTGGATGTCCTTAAGTGGAACAATTGTTCAAGTTTACTGCAATATGAGTACCGTTCCGGAAGGTAAGTTCAATCCTTCCATCAGTATTATTATCGTTTGACGAACATCACAATAATGCCAGTTGAGGTATAACTTTCTGGGACCGCAGCCTTACAAGAGGTCTAGGGTCACCAATGCAACTGCCACAGGACTTTCGCAAAGACCGTTCTAAGAATGTGAGCTCGGTTCCAATCAGAGTTGCTTTCTGAATCGTGTTTATTGTTGCTGCTTTTATTTTTATCATTATCATTCTTCTTGTTCTCTTCTTGTTCTTCTGTTGAAGTATAAATCTACACTTTTAATCCTCTAGAGTTGCTCCTTTCTGATTTAGCATAAATAATTGTATCAATATAGCAAGAAAGGTTCTGAACTTATTCCATTCTCCCCTTCAACCAGAAGACGTTAGACGAATGCTGAACCCGTTTCCATCTTTGACGGAGTCATAGCCGTCAATCTCCTGAAAATTACCTGCTGGTGGCATTAAGATATTCGA
Organism: Porites lobata; assembly: GCA_942486035.1. Classification (NCBI taxonomy): domain Eukaryota; kingdom Metazoa; phylum Cnidaria; class Anthozoa; order Scleractinia; family Poritidae; genus Porites; species Porites lobata. The sequence continues at coordinate 1,863,390 of CALNXK010000050.1, read as the reverse complement.
TGTTATGGTCAGAAGATGACTTGGTGTTAAAAAATCCAGATTTCCATCCAGGCTCACTTGATGGGACCGTAAGCCGCCGGGGTCTCCACCTACAGTCTTCTTGAGTCACCGGTTGCTCTTCGTAAGGTGAAATTCGAACAGCTCGGCAAGTACACTGCGCGTTCCGTTCACCTGTTCGGCGCAGTCCTTATTAACTCCTTAAGATATTGAAGTCCCGTTCAGACCAATAGAGAAAGCGAAAGATGTTTCGCTGGCCCTCAGGCAACAGGACTTGATAGAATATTATATTGATGTCATCCATAAATGTGACTGGTTCTTGGCGAAACTGGTAAGAACAACCACAAGAAGTTGATTCGTCAGTTCTGGTCCTTGTAGCAACTTGTCTATGCATTATTGTTCAGCGATATACCTCCAAATCTGGCCCTACAGTCGAACACCACCCTTACCTTGTTTGGCTTCTTGGCATGGTAAATGCCATGATGGGGTATAATTATACCAAACTTGATCCGTCAGATTTAGCCACAGCTAAAAGCGAAGTTCCCATTGGTAAATTTGTAACTTAAATCAAACAATAATTTTGTTTTCCACAAATCAGTTAACTTAAGGGCACATTAATGTGACTTTTGAAGGAAAAGCTAAGTGATTTTGGAGTGAGACAAATCTTGTATCGAGTTGATATAGCCTTATATGTACACCCAAAAAATAGTCTTTGGTCACATTTAAGAGTAATAATGGCTCTTGATCACAGTAGATAAGGCGTGGAAAACAAATTATTGGAAAACAAATCAGGCCGAAATTTTGCGTTCGACAAGTTTACAAATTCTTGCCAATAAATCTGTGTGCGTGCAAACCATTCTTTTATTTTTTTATACACCACATCTGAGGAGAAAGAGTACTATGAGGCGCTGTTTTTATCATACAGACCTCGTACAAAATGCAGTATTTCACAATTTTTCAAGACAAATTGCATTCATTCAATACTCAGGACCATGGAAGCACGCGTCAGGACTTTTAATTAGCGGAACCGTTCAAAAAATGTCCAAATTTGCGCCAAATTTGAGAAGAAATTTTAAAAGAGTTACGCTTCAACGTGATAAAGAATTTATTGAGTCTATTTTTCAATAATGGTTTTATAACGATGTGGAATCTTAAAAAGCGTTTGATACGCTCGGCATTTTGAGTACTCCTGCAAGCGATGTTTATAAACGCCTGAAAACAAACGGCAAAACGATGAAAATTACACTTTTGAGACTACCAACAATCAATAAAGAAATATAATTCGGTAGAACATTTACAGAGACAACAATTTTCATTCACGAAAACAAATGAGTATTTAAGTGTCTCTAAGAATCCTCAAGTCTTTACTAGTAAGCTGAAAGATAAAGTTTATGTTTTAGGCCGCCGGTTTCCCGGTGTTTGCTGTTTTCAAAGATGAACTCACGACAAGAAAATCGCTCAAAGCTTTCTTTCTACAGCCAAAATTATAACTAAATAATCTTCGGAAAGTTTTTTCTTTCTATTTACGGTGAATTAATTTCGACTAAAGGCTTTTTAAAGTTCTGTAAGCTTAAGCTTATATCAAACCTCATAGTAGGTCAGATCAGTGTCTCAGTCAAATCTTAATACAAACGTGCATAAACTAGCTTCATAAACTGCGCCACTGGACTTCATGAAAGTAGATATGAATACAATAATTACTCAGGCTTACCATATTTCGAGATGCAGCTCCTGAAAGCTATCAAGTAAGGTAAGGATCGCTTGAGCTTTTACAATTCTCGTACGCATCCAGCAAGATGAAAAACAAAAACGATGCCATCCGAAATCGGATTATCGGCTTTGACAAGCGACGCATTTCTCTACCAAAAACGCAATAAACAAACCATCCATGAATAAGAGAACACTCTTGATAGCAACTGTATTTCATTTTTTACATCTGGTGGAAAAAGACAGTAAAAAACATCACAAGTTGGCTCAAAACTCTGTCAGCTTCAGCTTTCAAGATGCTGCGTAAATTTTACGCATGAACTCACCTGTCAAATTTTAACCAATCAGAGCATAAAAATTGGACTTGGAGCGTGACCAACACGTGACCATGGTAAGAAAAGGTCTTCCCCGCCTGTATTTTAAAAAAACTGGCTGAATTTTTGCGTCTGAGGTCAGTTTGAAATCAAAATTGTAATAGTGCGGGGCGATACTGACATAAACACAACATATTTGATATGCATTTAAAAAAAAAAGTAAACGTAAACCTGCGATCATTTGAAAACGAGTAACTTCAAAAAAATACTCGACCTTGATGGGTCGACACCTGAGCCCGCGATACGGTCAGGTGATACTGGTCAGCGGATACCCTGTTTTGACAGCTGTCAATTGATGACAACATTGATATGCAATTAGCTTTCTCCTGGGCTCCCAAAGTAGCTAGAAAGTGTGAGAGTAAACATTGGTATGCTTGTGGTGCGGACGGTGTACGGTCACATGATTACCAAATTTCTGGGATGGGTAGATTTACTTACCCATCCCAGAGCGCCAGAGCTCTGCTAAGATGAGATGGTACCTTCGAGAAAATCCCTTGGAAATGATGCTGTTAAGTTCATAAAGTTAACATAGTCTCGGCCTTAAATTTTCTAACTCTTGACAAACTTCTTCCTTAACTTTTTGCCGTCAGTTTTGGTCGTTTTGGTTGCATATGGACCCATGCATATTAGGCTTCCTGGGCACATTAAGGGCGCGGTTACACCTTGGGCTCATTGTTATGCAATTGTTTAAAGGGTATGCACGAAATACAACGACTGATATCGACAGATTTACGAAACATTTATAACTGGATTAAAGATGAGGGCATGTTAAATTTAAAGTGTTCACGTGCACGTGTGGCACGCAGACTGCTAACAAAATGTTTATTCAAAAGTAACAAACAGGCTCTGAATCAAAACTTGTTTCAGTGATTCTTGATAGTATGGAAATAATAAATAAGAAAATCGTTAAAAATTCAACCAAATTTAACCAAAACTCCTTGTACTTTTTTTTTCGCCTCAAAACCCTTGAAAAAATTGCACCCAACTAGCCGCAATCGCAGAAACACTCTCCGGAAGCCCCGAGAATCCGTCGTCCAAATAAACAAAACAACAATGGCTCATCGAATCCCAACGCTTAACTAAAGGCCTTAGTAACTTCGTAAAACAGAGCTCAAAACAAATGGAAGGACCTTAAACGTAAAAAAAAAAAACCCATACCTCTAAAGGGCCAGGAAAATCCTAAGAACTTCTGATACCCGCTAAAAATATCCACGTGATGGTATCCGAGGTGAGAAACCAAAAGTTCTTCTCGAAAACTTTGCAAATCCTCGTATCAGTGAAACGAATGCTTGTAAAGGCCAGGGATAAGGTGCCGGAGGTCAATGACAGGCCTCAACCAATAGCTTGGAAATATCCTTCTCAACAAAGCTTGGATGGAGCTCGGCTGAACGATTATTTCTTCTAAAGCATGGTGCAGGGACTCTACTGAAAGGTAACTTATAACCCTCAGATATCACATCAAGTACAAAACGGGAGGCACTAATGGTAGACTCCCAATAACTAACACACTGTTTCCGGCGGCCTTTCACGCCAGGGGAGCCGTCGATAAACTCAACCCCTCAAATGATCAATAATGAACGGGCACTCATCAGTTTCCATAATGTCCACATCAATGTCAGATAAGTGTCATTAGATAGTCATCCCCGGCTAGGTGGACGGTCTGAAAATAAAGAACTGGACACAGACTTAGTACAATTACGCATTTAATGGCCAAAATTCCAACACTGAAAAGGAAAAGAGAACAGAAAACACACAGAATACAAATATATACTAAACTTCGTATCGCAAATGTTGTGCTATTCTCATTAGCGTTAAAGCCGCCGCATGGTGATTTAATCAACTAGATAACTGCGTGCTCCCTTGTAAGGCAGTCTATTGGCCCTATACGGTCCCCAGGGAAATTCCCTAGGCCTTTTATATGCCCTAGCAAACAAATTCGCCGTCTTCTCGCAAGTGTACTCAACAACGGACAAGTAAGCTTCCCCACCCTCCTCCCCTCCAGCGGCGCTGTTTTTCACCCATAACTTATCTATCAAGAGGCATAGGGTGGCTTTTATGTGTATGTGAATTAGTTTACTATGTTATGTGTTGAGCGGAATTCTAAAAGAGTGCTTTTATAGAAAGAAAGAAGACGTTAATTTCAAGGATAACAGATTCTGTTCATTTCAACGATTATACCTTGCTGCCAAATTTTAACATGATAGATCGATCATTTATTGATAAAATCACAGAGTGCTGGCTTCTATTCTTTCCGCAAACTTGGACACGATTTCCCAATTTGGTACAACTGTGGCTTAAAGCATCGCTGTAAAGCGCGATCTACCAAATAAAAATACATCTTCCTAAACCTTCATCATTGCACAGTGTCTCTGTAAAATTCTATCTAAATCGCCTCTAAGACCGGCGAGATATAAGCGTTTTAAAAGACGTAACACAAGCAAAATTTTGCCTTATGAATATATTCATAGATAGGTGTCGCCCGCGACCTTAAGATTTCCATTTAAGCTATTAAGATGGTAATAAGCAAAATTAGCGGGGATAGAGCTTTCCAATAGTACTTTACTTATTCAGCAAATTTTGACCAATACTGACAGAGCCACGGACAAAAAAAAACATGCAACATTTGGAGAAAAAGTACACTGCCACTACTCTTTAGAGATTTAGCCAGCCAAAATATCATGCGAAATTAAGGCGATGAAGTGGGCAACAGAACTGGCTATAAAAACAAAGGCAAAAGGAAAAAGGAGAGAGCGAAACAAAAATCGAATTGGAATCGCAAAAAAATAAAACAAAACAAAAGTTCAAATTTTGGCTTATGCACATGCGCGAAAAACCAAAAAAAAAGATGCTTGATTACACCCAATTAGCAGAAATTTAAAGTCCTTAATGTTGGATTTCTCGCTTTTAGCCATTCCCATGCTAACTAGCCAAAAAATAGTTCAAAAGGGAGGATTTAGTCCAAAATGCAGTTTTTCCGAAGAATTAATTGGCTAACGGAACCAGCGTTCTCTTTGAATGACTTGCTCTTTATTCTCAGTAAACCATAGATGGTCTCTGCCGATCACAAGAAGGGGGGTTTCATAATGGCGATCTTTGGCTTGACGAATTTCCTGGCTAACCTTTATCTTCAGAAATTTCTTGTCTTCTAGTGAATATTCTTGCTCTCCGTCGTTTCTTCTTTCACTGAAGTCTAGTTGGGGCATCTTGTTCAGTACTTGTAGAATAACGATTTCTCTAACTTTTCTCTTTATTATCTTCACCATAAAGTAGTGGTCGAGGTGTCTACCTGAACCGACTCCTTTGCAGCAACTCTGTGGCAACTAACATCTGTTTTGCTCTGAACCGCACATACACAGAGGCGCAACAATTACATTAAGTAATTTTGGTTAATTACGCGTCGATCATATCTGGCTTAAAAGCTTATCAGAAGACCCGCTGCATGGATACATATATTATTAGGCCCGAATCATAGCTCACGCAGATTTCGCTGGCCCTACAAAGCACTCAACACGTTTAAATAAATCGACACACAATGAGCAAGCCTTCCTTTACGACTTTGGTCTTCCTTCAGCCGAAGGAACAGAAAAAAAAGAAACACAAAACAGACGAAAGCAAACAAACAGATGATGACTGCTCTAAGAACCACACCAGCTTTAGGTGAACAACGATCAAGATTTATCAGATCAGCTGATGATCCTGGCCTGTTGGTGCAGAGGATAACCCACACTATAGCCCACACTATTGCTCATCCATGAAAAGTTTGATGGCGAAAGGACCACCATTTTCACTTCCTAATAATATGTCTATTGTTTCAAGAGCTCTCAAGGAGTTTTAGGAAATCAGAAGATCGATCCTGACATTAAGTAACTGTAGAGGCAAGTGTTTGGCTATGCTTCTGAGATGTTTCCAACGATGGGTGAGCTCAGGCTTTGGCAAGTTTTTAGACCTGGAAAGTTCCTTGTCAATGAGTTTCGTCGTCAGTTGCACGGGATTGTCGCTTTTTAAGGCCATAAAGGCTAATCCATTCAAGTCCTTAGTGTAAAGCAACTTTGTTCCTTTGATGGTTCTCACCATAAGCTGTGAATTCACGCCCTTCACCCTGGCTTAGCTGCTTGGTGACCTCCTGATTAGGAGGGAGGGTATCGTCATGGAGTCCTGTTAAATGTAGACAAAAGCAGCTCTTAAAGGTCCTTCGCTGGGCACAACTGTTTGCTCTATTTTCAGGATTGTAGAAGACTAAGCAAATCGCCTCCTTCTTCGTCTTTGGCACTCGGGTTTTCTTTAAGTATTCTTGAAAATCATAGCTCTTGGTACAGATCTTACATTGGCTAGTGCACGTGGTGTTGAGTGAGTCAGGCTCTTGGCCACCCGTTACCTCTATCACGTGATTGAAAGGGTGATGCGAAGTGCGATCATTTCCCCCCCCAGCCACTTTATACTTGTCAGAGCCTTTTCCTTTTCTGGACGATCAGGTCGATCTAAGCAACCATCCAAATGACTGAGCGCTCCTCGCTGGAAGCCTGGATCCGCCGCAATTTCCACTTCTGCATTAACTAAATTCACGAAGTCGGCTCCGAAATCGCCCCTCCTGTCACTCTCCTGTTACTTTCTTCTAGGCGCCATCGGCTTTGAAGCGTAAATGGATGCTTTATATGTGACTATGTTTTGCAAATTGTGAAAGTGGTTGAAGGTAGAAAGGACGGTTAGTGTTGATATATCACCCTCCGTCACTGACTTAGCAAGAGCGGAAATCTGCAAAATGTCAGCTCATCCCCTGGTCGGATAAAGGTCGTTAATTTTCCTTAATCTTCTTAAGGTATCTAGGCCGGGGCTAGATATCTGGATCTGCACCCTATATCTGGATATAGGGTACCCATACTTCTCGTTAAGGAGCCTTTTTGGCGTCCGGGTAGCTACTTTGTCTATCAAGGTGGAGACATCCGTTGAAAAGGTCATTGGGTTCTCTTTGTAAATACTGCTCTAAGTATTGTAGACTAAAACATCATTTGCGCAGAATTTAGTTTCAACTTGCCGGTCAAAACTTAGTATGAATAAAGAATACTCCAATTGATCCCCAGTAAGCGTGGTCAGTGTCAGTGAAGGCGGTAAATTCTGTAGTTGTTGCTCGTTTAGCAATTAGGTTAACCTGTTTTGTTGCTAAATAACGCCAAAAAAACGTTTTTGTACTTGGCAGAGATTCTTGCCTCGGTCATCCTACTGCCTCTGTATCCTGCTAAACTCGGTGACTTGAAATCCATGTGCTAAAGGATTCAGTCTGGGATGCTGCATTAGCTTTGGAAGGGTTGGTATCGCAGCATTGTCATATAAATCAGCAATGAAGTTCAAATTAGTCACAGTGTTTGAATTGCCACTTATTCGACGGCGTTGACCTGTCTTTATCGATCAATCGGCCAGGAGATCTACCAGACGTTTGCGAACGAGCGATAGTGTAGAACATATTGAACGAACTTGAGATCTAGTTTCCAAACTCTGTTAGATCGTCTCTTTCGCAGAAGAAACTCCAGCGTAAAGTTTGGTCTATAAAGAGTCGTCAAACCTCTCTCTCTGGTGGGCGTGCCAATCGTTCGATACCTTCAAATCATCCTCAGTCTCAAGATCGTCCAAAAGTACTAGTGTAGCGTCATTTTTCTAAAAGGTAATACGAAAGAAGCCTGATTCTTTCCACGACATAAAAATTTTTTCGCCAGTCGCTAAAGAATCTATTCCGTTTCTTTACCGACCAACTGACAGTCGCTCCACCGAATGTGAAGGATGATCAATAAAGACCTTTCCTTTTTGGGTGCACTGCATTAGTCTTAATTGTTACTCTGACTGCTTCTCAGCAGTGTCTGTAAGATCCAAAGTGTCCGCCGAAAGTGTCGCTTTCCGTTCCCACTTGTTCACAAATTTGATGTCTCCCGATTTCCTCGATTGGATCCATAACTTATAAGGAATTGTACAGCAAATTGGTCACTTAAATGCGCGTTTTATTAAATCAATTACGGTTGCAGTTGCTAGAATAAAACAAAATTAATTGTACACGTTACTAATCATAAGGAATACAAATGAAAGCAATAGACAAGTATAGAATAAGAGAAGACAAGTAAATGGAGCAGAGACCTTGAACTGGTTGGACAGGAAAAATAGCCGAAGTTGATATCTGAAAGGAATAGATGACAGTTTACTTTGCGAACCTTTAGAGCAAAATGCCCGAAAAGAAGTGACGAAACTTAGACAATTGATGTTAAAGCACAAACAAAAAAAAGCTTAAAAAAATTAACACCTAAAAACAGTCTAACAATATGAATTGTGGTAAAAAAATGATACGAATGTGAAAACAAAACAAAGAAAAAAATGAACGAAACCTTTTGAAAGAAACCCGAGGAGGAGTATATTATTTGTTCAGGACTGCGACTGCAACAATTATTAATGTTGAATCAGATCTTTCGTAGATGGCTTAAATATATATCTTTTAATAAGGCATATGAAGTACAAGAACTTGCTAGCAAAAAGCTTTTTCGATACTAAAGCAAGTTTTTAGAGGCCAAAATGAAGCCAAAGTCAGGAACGTGTCCCAAATCAACATACATGTAAAGACATTGTATTGAATGCTAACAGCAAAAACCTATTACGGTTTAACAGTCCAGTATGAGCCAAAGGTGTTTCTGGAAGGCCTCAGTTAATTCAACTTATGATACAAAGGTTGTTTTGGGGGTATGTGGTAGCATTTTACTTAAGACCAAGTGTGGAATTAACTATATACATGGAAAAAAAAAGTAACGTTTATTATTTGTCTGAATTTGCCAACACGTGCCTTTAGAAATTTCAAGATCGTTTTAACAATTTACCCCTGAGGCGAATGGAAATTGTGTGTATGTATCTGTTGATTTACGAACACTCCTCTGGCTCTTATGAGTCAGTGTCAGTGTCAATTGTCACATCAATGGCGAGTGGTAAGGCCCCTGGGATTGATAAGATTGTTTGCCTGCTATCTTGCCATCGTTAACGTCTATTATTAATGCTACCTTTGAGTTTGACACCTTCCCTTTGGCCTGGAAAACAGCTGAAGTGACACCGATACTCAAGGCTGGAGACCACGATATTCCAAACAATAATAGACCGATTTCATTACTCCCTGTCCTTTCTAAAGTCTGTGAACGTGTCGCTCACAATCAACTTACGTCATACATGGGGATCCGCAAGCGACTTTTTTTTGCGATCAGCATGATTTCTTAGTTGCTACGGACGCTTTGTTTTCAAAAGGTGACAAGAGAATTTCCTGCTGTGGGAATTTAATTAGCACGTTAATTTCTGGCCAAAAAACGTAATCCGATAAGGTGTCAACCCTGTCATATGCCACTACAGTAGTAATCCTTTTGAAAGCTCAGAACGCGTTCAAGATAGTAAAAACCAGATGAAAATACAACGCTATCCATTATAAAAATTAAAATAAAGCAAACTTAAAACAATTTTGCTTATAGTAAAGTGTATGCCTTGCAAAACCTTCAAGTTGCGTTCTAGATAATTTTTTGCCAGATTTCAGCACGAGGAATCCACGCGCCAGGACGCGCGGACAGCAATGATCAGGAAATAAAGCGGAAGAACGAATTGTCTTTTCAAAAATATATTTTCCCTTTCAAACTGAAATGCTTCAAGGCTAAACAAGATTTTGCCTATTGCGACTGGCCGGTGCTATCTCACGATAGCCGATCTGTAGCGAAGACACTGTAAATATTGAGCCGCTTTTTAGGCATGCGGTTGCCTGCAGTCCTTATTTATGCGTCGTAATGTCAAAACAAAGAAACAAATCAGCAAGTCGAAAAAAGGATTGTGCAAGTAAAAGTATAACCCATCCTACAATGGAATTAATTGGATTTTACTTTATATGGTATGCTTTTGGTATATCGCGCTAGATCTGCCACGATACTTTGTCAGAAGATTCCTGAGAGTGAGAGCCACTAGTGATGGCGGTGTACATGTGTGACGATCCTCGTCTATTCTATTGCGCCGGTGTTTTTTCTCCTTCGCTGGATACCGAAAAGACTTGGTATCATTGCTTTGAATTCCAGCCTATGTAATGGAAAGCTATGCATGTTCGGCTCCTCCGATTCTGTCAAGAGTTTTAGCGAGGAATTTAAGCAGTCTGACAAGATGGCGTTCAAGATTGCTTGTATGAGTTGGTTCTCCGTCCCGTCGATGGAGGGGGCTTTTTGGTCCGCTGTCGCTCGATATCATTCGCCACAAGTCCCTTAGCTAAATCATGTTTCTAGAAGCGGATTTCAAGAGGTGGTGGACTGGATCAGTTCATTTTGATTCAAGGGTTCTGTCCATTGGCGCCAAAATCGAATAGCCCGCCAATTCCCCAAAATAGCCCGCCAATCCAAAATCTCTGTACACATCCTTCACTCAGGAAACAACCAAGTAACAATGGGTATGACTCGCTTTTATTAAATAACAAAGTCAGTATACCAACTTGCATAGCAAATTGTGAGAAATGAGGTCAGTTAACCAGTTTATTGTTTGTTGAAATATCATTTTCTTGTAATTATTGTGGGACATAATTTTTGAAGCCCATTGTTTTTCCCTTATTTAAATTCATTTTTTTCTCCTTTCACTTTAATCCCTGTCACTTTTCAATGGCTAATAATGTTTTTTTTTTTTCATAAAGGCTGATCTCAGAAACTGTTTTGCAAATGTGATTAGGCATACAGAGGTCTTAAAGAAAAGTGAAATTTTTTTGACAGAAAACACTACAATTATGTTTGTTTAAAGGGCGACATTTAACTTTAAGAAGAAATTCTTCTTTTTCATCTATCTTTGTGTATTCAAGAGTGGGTGTTTCATACTGCCATGATGTTCTGCGACTCCTAAGTGCAAATTGTGAAATGCAACAGAACACTAGGTGTGTCGCCCGTGTTTCTGTGAGTTTGAAATTCATGGCATTATTAATTCACCTGCAAACTTATCTAATAGTCATCTTGAGTGAGTAGGTTTTTGATAATGCCATGATGATCTGCGACTCCTAAGTGCAAATTGTGAAATGCAACAGAACACTAGGTGTGTCGCCCGTGTTTCCTTGAGTTTGAAATTCATGGCATTATTAATTCACCTGCAAACTTATCTAATAGTCATCTTGAGTGAGTAGGTTTTTGATAATGCCATGATGATCTGCGACTCCTAAGTGGAAATTGTGAAATGCAACAGAACACTAGGTGTGTCGCCCGTGTTTCTGTGAGTTTGAAATTCATGGCATTATTAATTCACCTGCAAACTTATCTAATAGTCATCTTGAGTGAGTAGGTTTTTGATAATGCCATGATGATCTGCGACTCCTAAGTGCAAATTGTGAAATGCAACAGAACACTAGGTGTGTCGCCCGTGTTTCTGTGAGTTTGAAATTCATGGCATTATTAATCCACCTGTAAACTTATCTAATGGTCATCTTAAGTGAGTAGGTTTTGGGAATGGGTTTTTGACATTATACTTCTCTTACTGACAATCGGTCATTTAGAAAATATTGTTGTTTGCAGTTACACTGGATCATAAAGGGTTGTTATTGATAATGGCATGAACTCTATGCTATTCTATTTGTCCTTTCTGTTGAGTTTTGTATCTTTTTCTGTGCATTTAGGATAAGGCTGGATTCTATTGCGTTTTGCCTTAAACTGCAGGGGAATGAACAAGTGAATAGTTTTCCTTAGTATTGAAACATGTATTTATTAACCTAGTATTATCATTTTAACAACTACCAACCTTTAGATACTCCAGAAGGCTTTGTTCAAGCAATAGCCCTTGAAGAGCAAAAAATCAACCGGAGGCACCATAAACTTTATACGTTTATGTGTCTAAAAGCTTTTCGCTCATATGAAAACTCATATCATAAAGATTTAAAAATGTAGAAACTTTTGAAGTCTAATATTAAGCAATCTTGGCAGGCATAATACTTTAATACCTACAGAAAAAAATGGCGCTCCAGTTCAAAGACTCACTTGTTCCAAGAAAAACTTAATGGACTGCATCAGCGTCTAAAAATGATCTTGAGAAAAAACTAAAGAAACTAAAATCTTTATTTTTAGAAAATAATTACCCAATATACATGGACCATCTTCTTGACCTCGAAATGTATGTCGCGGAAAAAAATAAGATTCGCTCAGTAAAAGTTTAGAACGCTCCACGCGCGGCATAGTGACCAACGCGCGACAAAGAAAACCCCTGTTGTTCAAGCAAGGTCAAGGTCACGTCTCACATTATTACTAGTTTATAAGTCGTGTTTATTTCAAACAATTAAGAGAGTTTTTCTAGACTGCTTGTAGGCCGCCTTTTTTTGCATAGACCATTTTCATGACCGCTAAATGTAAGTCTCAGTGCGGCGGAAAAAATACAATTTTAGAACGCTCGATGTGCGGCATTGGTGACCAACGCGCGACGAAGGAAAGAAGGAAAACCCCTGTTGTTCAAGCAAACTCTAAGGTCACGTCTCACAACATTACGAGTTTTTAAGTCGTGTTTATTTCAAACATTTAAGAAAGTCTTTCTAGACTGTTTGCAGCCCGCCTTTTCTCTTAAAATCTGTTTAGTTCTTATTCCAGCTAACGAGATTGTAAACAACAACTTTAGAATAGAGAATTTACCCTGGGTGCCAGAGACTTTCAATGCCCGCGCTTTCCGTTCTCGGCCAAAGCTTTTCAGTGAAATCAGTGAAGGTCGAAACGCCCGCATTTAGCAGTTCGCGGCTTTGTAAAGGAAAATAATAGACTGCTTGCAGGTTATAGTCGTTCAAGCAACGAGGCCTTCCGTTGGCAAAATAAATATTGTACTATTAAATTTTGCGTTAACCTTCGCAAACTGACTAAAGAATTCTATGTAAGATTTGGTTTCGGAATAATTGTTACGGCGGGCATTTAGTTTTCCTAGCTTTTAGCCAAATATTTCACTCACAAGAAAAATAGTTTTTAACTTGGCATTTGCAGCTCACACGCAAAATTGTTCACGCGTTTTACTCGCCGTTTGTCGCGGCTTGCTTTGAAAGGTCCCACGAGTTTTTTTCTGTGTTTCCATTGAGTGCAATGAATCAAATTTCTAATTAATTTGGTTAAGTTGTCAAACGATGACTTGTAAATAAAATGAAACATTCAGTCGTGATGATTTAGAGAGGATCGTATTCTATGAGTTGTCAACGCGTCTTTTGTTTTACATTGCGCAATCGGTCATTTCAGATGACCGACTTCGCCGATCTCTAAGTCTTGCGGATCCTCATGTACTTTCGAGAGGCCGTTTATCATCCAAACAAAGCGGAAATAAACAGTGGCATTCAACGGAAACATCTGTCATTCAAACAACTGACGAAATCCTAAATGCCATTGACAAAAAGAAACTGACTGCAGTTTTCCTTCTTGATCTAAGCAAAGCTTTCGACAGTATTGACCATCAAATACTCCTCGCTAAGTTACAGGACATTGGTGCGTCCAGACCTGCGATAAAATGGCTCGGAAGCTATTTAACCTCGCGATACCAATTTGTGCGAATAAATACAACTCTGTCGACCAAATTACCTGTTAGCTCTGGCGTTCCACAAGGGAGCATCCTTGGCCCATTACTCTTTAACATCTACGTTAATGATCTCCCTTCTGTGCCAGAAAATTGTACATCGCAGTGTTACGTCGACGATACCAAACTTCTCATGTCATTTCAACTCCGCGATCAGCACGAAACGATAGAAAAAATGAACAAGGACTTGTTAAGCATTAGGAATTGGTGCTTTGATAATCAGCTTTTACTCAACCCAGATAAAACAAAACTAGTGATATTCGGCAGCCGGCAAATGACTGCTAAGGTTAGCGACTTTAGGCTATTTCTATTGGGGAAGGAACTCGAGCCCGTTAAGGCTGCAAGAGACCTTGGTGTCACACTGGACTCTAACTTAACATATAATGAGCATATTGTTTCTACTGTATCCTCATGCATATCACGTTTGGGCCAAATTAACCGCGTTAAGCATATTTTTAATTAACACGCGCTAATTATTATTATAAATGCCTTAGTATTTAGTAAATTATTCTATTGCTCTTCTGTTTGGAGCAATACTACTCAAACTAATCTGGACAAGCTCCAAGCAGTACAGAATTTCGCTTGTCGTATTTTGATCGGCGCTAAAAAATTCGATCACATAACTCCTTTGCTAAAAGACTTGCGCTGGCTACCAATCAGGCAACAACTTTATTTTCGTTTTGCTGTTCTGGTTTTTAAGTGCATGACGAGTTGTGCTCCGGAGTATTTGACATCAAAGCTCGTTGGAAGATCCGCCGTCTCGACAAGGAACACGAGAAATTCTCAACTTTTGAACATACCACTCTTCCGCACTGCCAGCGGGCAAAGGACCTTTCAATATAGAGCAACCTCTCTCTGGAATGAGTTGCAGCCTGCGCTCAAACTTAGCCCATCCGTGACGGAATTCAAGTGTTCACTCAGGCAAAAGCTTCTTAATGACTGCTTTATTTAATTAATTTAATCAATTTTATTGACCTTTGTCTTCTTTTATCATTGTTATATTCTTATTGTCATGTACTTGGTTTATAATTTTGTAATGTAAAATTGACTCTGAAAAGCCCCGTGGGGACGAGCCAATAAAGTATGTATGTATGTATGTATGTAGTGTACATGCAGGCCAGGTTACACGGACGGTGGGCGCCTTTGTACAGGTCTGTTTTCAATTAATTTACATTTTTCTAGTTATTTTAGCACGGTATTTTTTTGGATTCCTGTCTATTTAAATTTTCTTTTTGATTTTTCTTTTACCAGACATTGATGAATGCAAGAGCGACAGCCATGTTTGTCACGTAAATGCAAACTGTATTAACACTCTTGGCTCTTACAACTGCACGTGCAGGCCTGGCTACACAGGGAATGGGACCAAATGTAAAGGTATTATTAAGGTGGCTTACTACAGTCTTCGGATGAAAACTATCGCCCCTTTAAATTGGAACATTTTTAGCAACTGACGGTCTCTACTGAACTATTAATTTCTGTAATTGATGTAAATTAATTGTCATTTACCTTCTAAAAAACATGTTATTGCGTGGTATAACGCGTAGTGTAACCAAGCACCCTAAAGGGGACTGAAAACTAGACCTTTAAAGGCCTTTTTCTTAAAAACTAGCCGTACGACCCCATCTGAAAATTTACTTAAAAATAATTGTTGTTAGAGAGAGAGAGGAGAGGGGGAGAGAGAGGGAGAGAGAGGAGTTTTCTCTGTCTCTCTTTCTGTCTGTCTATCTATAGACAGAATGTTTGCAAAAGCCAAAAATGTGGAATTTTGTCTTTTTTTTCATAATAGCTAAAAACTGTCCACAAGATTTGTTTGAAACAATGTTGACGGTTTCGTCTTTATGTTCCCTGACAATCCTCAAAATTTCAACCCAAGTCATACGGCTAGATTTTGAGAAAATTTGTGGAAATTGTCTTTTTACGACCTCAATGGACGAAAGTATTGCGCTGCGTCACCGTTCGGGGAAACCCTGCTCGCGAGATCGCGCGCGCACTCTGGCCGACATTTGTCAAGCTAAAAATGTGTTTTGGACTTGGCTCTGATCCTTGCACGGTCTGTTACAGCACGGTTACCACAACAGAACATTCACCACTGAAAAGGGAATATGGTGACATTTAACAGGATTTTTTAACCTTACTTCATTCTGGATTTGTGGATGATAATACTGCTTCACTTGTGAAACCGAACCACATTTTGTCTTCTTCGCATGGTAGTACGGATATTAGCATGAAAGACAACTATTATTTTTACGTTGAAAGTCAATTGAGGCTTTGTGTCACCGTATTAAGGTAGTTAACAATTGTTTGCTCCGTCAGTGAGGACTTAATTGCGCTTTGCTTCGGAACATGAAAGAAAATTTAGTTGTTACCAAAGTGGCTACTCAGTTTCCCCAAGTATTAACGTGTGCAAACTGCATCGTGGCAAACCGCCTTCAGAGAAACACTTCTCAACAATTTTTTGTGGACAAAGTCATGCTCGCTCACCATGGGTCGCACCTATTCAAAGCGGCTCTATGATTGGCCAGCTCGCGTATGCATTAGTTACTATTTACCATCACGATGAGACAATATTTCGTACTTTAGTACAGCCAAGCAACTTTTTGGACCCTCTTCCTCAGTTCATTATCCTTCGTGCGTATCTTCAATATCACCAGAACAGGTGTTGTGTGCCTTGATGTATGAAGTAAAGTCGACGTGAAAGAGTCCTCCTTCGATTACACCTATTGCTGCCAGTAATAGAAAAGACCGACTGTACCGGCTGTACCGGGCGTACCGAGTGTACCGGCTGAGTTTACCAAGAAAGGTGGATTAGTCCTCAGATGATCTGGATCGTTACATACATAGTTTTAATTTTCTGCATCACAATATTATTTGGTTTTAAAACTAAATAAACTTTTAATTGTTAAAAAAAAAATGAAATATACGCGTTTGAATACAATGGCATTTGCTAAAATTTAAGTGAAAGGGGGTTTCCCCGCGTTTTGGCCAAATCACTTAGGCCCGGTTCAAACGTCGAACTTTACATGTGTCGAACCCCTGTTTAGGTCGCTGACCCAAACTATCAAGTTGGACTGTTAATTCAGAAGGTTGAACTTTACATGTGCCGAACCTCAGTAATTCGTGGCGAAAGGAAATATCATCCTTACTGCTTAAAATAGGGAAATAAAAGGAAAAAAGTAAAATTCACGAAGCCTGGAAATCTCACAACTTGCAAAGCGGTCACCTTGCGTGGTGGTCAGCGGATAATTGCAGTGGCGAGAAGCAAACCAGTAGAGGAAATAATTGAATGACTGAAAAAAATAATATCATTCCTCAGAGCCTCTTTGTTTTTCTCGCATATCGTATTTGTCCTTTGGTACTGAAATTGCAAAACGCAAGTTACACTCAGTGCAACCGAATAAATTCTTAAACGACAACAACGCGCGCTGGACTATCAGTCGAGTTTATGGGAAGTTTTGCCGGGAGAGGAAAATATTAGAGAAGTTACGATGCTGATAAAAATTACTGGAGGAAGTGTCAAATATATCAGAATGGAGTCTATTCAAGAGAGCTATATAAATACGAGCTTACATCCTGAATAAACAGATGTTGATGATAATAATAATAATAATAATAATAATAATGAAACTTATATGGCGCCGATATCAATATTACTATTTTCATTAGCGCTTAAAAATAAGAATATTTCAAAAAAAAAAAAGAAAAATTACTAAGACTGCATAAAGTATACAAAGTGCATGAACCTACCAAAAAGAGTTAACACAATTTTGTCAACACCAAAATTATAAAAATTACCTAGACTACTTAAATCGTAGAAAACTGCATACAACCTACTAAAAACGAGATTGAAAAGCGCATAAAATTACGAAAAAGCCTTCTGAAATAAACATGTCTTGAGTGTCTTTTTAAAAGATGCTGCTGGGGGGCTACTCCTAATCGCATAGCGCAAGGAATTCCATAATTGAGGAGCAGCAGCAGCAAAAGATCGAACTCCTAAGATTGTCAAAGTCTTGAATTTCACAGGGTTTAGTAGCAGTCCATCACAATCGGAGCGTACCTTGTATTTACATGCTCCTTTAAGACTAATAAGTTCCTGGAGATAAAAAGGCAACAGAGATAACATTTCACTTCGTTTATTACGATCGGTCAACACCTTAAATTCAAAGTTAAAATTCAAACGACCCTAATAAACAAATACAGTTGAACCTGTATATAACGGCCACCCTCGCGACTTGAGGATCCGGCGGCTATAGGATCACTATAATTATTAAAAACTGAATCATTGGATAATGCAATTGTAGCATTTTGATTGGCTTAGCCGTTATGGTATATGAGCTATTATACCATGCTCTCCACATATGGTGTACGCGTCAGTTTAAAATTGGAAGCTAGCTGAGATTTTTTTTTGCGAAGGATAGAACGGCGCCCGAAGCAAATTGTTTTAATTCATTTCTTAGAATACTAGAAATGCAATTTCATCGAAAGAAAAAAGACAAAAACAAACAAAAAAGCCACAAGAGCTTGTTTGAAAGTTTGTCGAAAAACACATGAAGATACATGGAACTAAAGTACCTTGACCAGCTACGAAAGAAGACAAGTGTTGTTTCTTCATGATCGCGAAGCCATTCGCCGATCGAGCCACTCGCCGATAGATAACTGCAGCTTGTTTATCCGACATCAAGAATATAAATCACAAGTAACCAGCTACAAATACGGGCTATGCAGCCATTCACTAGAGCAATCGAGGCGGCAGTATAGCTTCTTTTCTCGTTCAGCAAAACTAGCTTGTGGCTTCAAACAACTTCATAACAAGCGACCGATGTAATAGTTTTTGTCCGTTGTTCTTACTTTTATAACTGCACCGAAAATCCAAATTCACAGTAATTTCGACGGCTGTCACTTAAAATTCTTTTTCTTTACATTATCTCTCAGGTTTTTTTAGCTGTTCTGCTGTGTAAAATCCGAGAATCCCGATGAGGTTTTAAAAAACTAATGTTCATCGCTACAATGTTTTGATTTTTCATTCATGCAGTCCAGGCGAGTCCGTTCGCGCGTTGACAGTTTTGATAGACGTGTGACATGTGAATAGCGGAAGTCCCTTGTCTTTTCCGGTTTGTTCTAGTCGGGGAGATTCAACGAGATTTTGTGGGCGTTTTTAATAAAACAATTATTCCACTCGCGCTTGTTGGATATGACATGATTATAGCCAACTCGGCGCTACGCGCCTCGTTGGCTATTTATCATCTCATATCCAACGCGCTCTCGTGGAATAATTGTTAAATACTCACTGGGCGTGGTCTAATGTCAATTTTAATGGCGTATCATACAAAAACACTTCAGTCAAAGAAACAATAGGACAATCAAAACTCTTTCAAGCGATCAATACTTTAAACAAAGTTCCGTACCAACTTGTAACTTCAAGGTATAATATTACCAAAATATAATTATAGTGAGTAACAATCCCACCTTCGACCGCCATCATTAGTTTTGTTCCTTCTCCCGTTGATCTTTGGTTTATGACGTAATACGCATGATCAGTACACAAATCCGCTGGCAAGACCCTTGATGATCGTTTTGCAAGTTGTGAGAATATCTTTTTGATTTCATTTAAGAGAATGTTTGGGAAGTAGCTTCCTCCCCTACCCCTGGTACTCACTGAGCCTTACTGAAACAGCTTACATGAATCACCTGCGGGATAATAGGTTGTATCATTTGCGATATGATAATATTTCTTTTTGTAATTTATAGTACTACTTTTCATAATTCTTGTACGTCCTCGAAAGAACTCTCGAAAGTTAAAATAGTTTATCAGCAAAGCAGATAATATAACCTATATTGAGTGGTTAATAACCACAATGTTAGTCGTTCTCTGCACCTGGTCGCTCAAGTATTAGACTGTTTCTGTGTCTTATGATAAGCGTTCACACAGCAGCCGTAATCGGGGTAGAAGACCGCAAGCGCGGGGTCCACGCTGAGTCATCGAAATAGTCAAATGTGCTAATTTTTAGAACAAATTGCGCCACCCTCAGTGTCATTAAATCGCACGGGAACCCGCAAATTTACGCGGCTCTCGTGTGGAATTTCAGGAGATGGGCGATCGTTTTGCGACTTTATTTGAGTGCTCTCTGAACTTTCCAAGTGATTCATACTGATCTCGATAGGCAATGCATACACAGTTGAAGAATAAGCTAAAGTTATATAAACGTTACTAGAAATACGTTTAATTCAAAAACCTCGCGAGGCTGAAATGGGCCGGGAGTAAGTATAAAGGGAAACAAACCAAAGAGAACAATAATATGATTAAAAACACTTAGCTGGGAGTCGAACCCGGACCATGAGTACGGAAGGTACAAGAATTCAAAGATATATTTGAGGAAAATTAGCCATAACTGTATAGTTGTTGTTTTTGACTTCCGCCCTCCTTTTGGCCACAAGTTTTTTTTTTTGTTTCTTCCGAACAGGGGTATTCGTCGCACGACATCTGCGACATCTCTTCGTCTCTGGATTTGTCAAAAACACCCTTAATACGGTGATTAACATAAGCAGAATCACATTCAAAGTCCTCACATTTAGAGTTATTGTTAAAGAGGCTCTCCTCAAGATCTTGCTTCCAATTCACAGGAGGCAATGTTGACAGAAATGGACTTTATTCATCTCCTATAGAGATAATTTCCGACCAACGCCATTTTGCGCCCTCGAAAAAAAATACCCGCGCGTGTCACACGAAATGGCACAATTTGTCTAGCAAATTTGACTATTTCGGTGGAAGACACGAAACCAAACCCATTACTTGAAAAGGTATCCAGTTACAACCTCCCACCACGATTTTGGTTCCTGGTCCGCATGAATATAACTATAGAAAAAGTTTATGTTTTCTCTTCGATTTTTTTCTTTATATTTTCAGCTACTCTCACTTCATCCAGTATTCTTGGCAGCTTTGATAGCAAGTACCTTGGCCAGTTGAATTCATATTTAGACCCAGTGTTTAAGACTACAGACCGCAGCAGGTTTGTGAGATGTTGGCACGCCAAGACGGATGGTTGGGTGGCATCAACATTTCACAGTAACTGTGATGGAAAGGGTCCCACTGTAACCATCGTCCAAGTTGGTAATTACATATTTGGTGGATACACTGACAAGTCTTGGGGTGGTATGTATCATTTCATAACAGCTTTAATAGCACACAGATTATAGCATAGGATGCATACTTTCTTTTTTATACCTTCATTTGCATTGATTACGCGAATGTATGACGGCAAGGGTCCCACTGCAAATATTGTTATAAAACGTCTCAGCCTCATATATTGGCGAATGCGTTGAAAATATCAAGTATTTTTCAGTATCATCTTTTTAATTAATTAATTAATGAGCTTAATCGTCCAGTTAATTTAGTGTAGCTATATCTAAAAAATATTTTGAATCTATCTTAAGCTTAGATAACATTGTTGAAACCCAGTTCAAAATTCTGCCATGAATACAACACATTTTTTACTAAATTACCCATAACGTTCACGTTAGCGTGAAATCTACTTTATGATCACCGTTAATTTTCAAAACAACAGGGAAGAGGACTTCAGAAATATGGATTTTTTTGCAGTTTCGTGTTGATGCCAAATATAAAAGCATCATGATTGGCGAAAAAAAAAGCTTGATATGTAACCCCTTTCAATGTCATGGGGGTTTTCTATGCCTTTTTTTTAACTCATCCACATACAGTTTACCATGGAAATTTTTTCTTGGAAACACCCTTCGCACTGACTTCTGACACCTAATGTCTCTTGGGAAAACGTTTATTTATCACTGTCCAATGTTGCCTGTTGCCAGTCTTGTTAAATGTATATTGTAAAAAGGCAATTATGGTTCCCAATAAGGGACATCAGATGAAGAAAGGTTTTTGTACACGCACTTCCACTTTTGTAACTGGCAGTGTTACTTAATAACTTTTCATGTAATGTGGCATTCATTCGATTTTTTTTATTAGTCTTGGCCCAGTCCTATTAAGTCAGTATCAGTTATCCGTGTCGTACACAGTTTATGTTATAGGAAACGTACAGTTCATTCCATATGGTCTATGGTCAGCTCTACACTACAGAGTATCAGTGACGGAAATGGTCTCTCTGGAACTATTTTTTTTTAAACATCGTTAGATAAGGCCCTGTCCACAGGAATCCGGATATTTTGAAAACGGAGCCATTCTGTCCGTTCTTTTTAAAAAAGTGCGCATGGAGACATAGTGTATACCAATCATTCCCGCCCGGGGGGGATGGGGGTGAAGGTATCTCCAAAAAAATAGGTGGTTCAGTCCGCCTGCCAGTATGACGTCACGCCTGCCAGTACGACGTCACGTCTCGCGTCAGTGAGTGTTCATCGAAGAGCCGGATAAAATTTCCAAATTCATCACGGAGATACAGTTCCGATTTCTTGGATTTGGAGATTTTAAGGTTCCTGTTGTCATAGAAAACTAGACTAAAGAACTTTTTTTAATGAAACGTCCAGTGAAGTAATGAATTTTAAAGATTTCTTTCTATCGTCGAGCAAATTTTACGGGCAATCATACCGACCGGCCACACTTTTGAGGGCCAGTGCACAGCAAGATTGAGGAATTTAGACACAGAAATAGGAGGTTCATCAAAGGATGTACTATACTTTACATTGTACGTATTTCCAGCTCTTCAGAGATAGTGGAACCTAATATCATTCCTTTTAAAGTTCGCTTACCTGTAGCGTTGAAAGAGGAGGCTAAATGACAAATATTTGTGAGAGACTGTGAGCATTGAATCTTGTTTCTTTACCGCATTTTAATACTGTATTGGGCATACACGTGTAATTCTTTAATTAAATCCCGAAAACCAATAAAAGGTTTCGTTAAATTATTTTTAAAAAATTCCCACTTTTCTTTTGTGGGGATGCTCATCAAGTCCAAGATTATATCGGCGGAAGAGGCACCTTTGCCCTCAAGCGAGGGCAAAAATGAAACAGTCCAAAGCTAGTTTTATTTCATAAATGTTTTAGGGCACAGCGTGGAAGAATTTCTTCCCTCCTTCCCAAATGCGCGGGGCAGAATTACGTGACGTGACATGCTTTGCATGACTCGACTGAAAGCTGGTTTGCCTGTGGCAGTTCGACGTTGTTTTCGTTCATTGCTGTGGCGGCAAGTGAAATTGTTACAGTTATAAGTTCAAATTCTTCATTCATTTCCTTCTGAATGTCTTTCTAAGGAATCGTCTGAGAAGTTCTATGGGCTCTTAAACTAACACAGTCTCAGGTGGGTATCGTTGGATTAAAAATTGTTCATTCGTTAAATCGCATAAATCGCTGCGTAAAATTCAGAAAACGGAACAGATTACTTGTGACTTTTGTTGTATTTTTTACCGCTTTGTGGACTTTTTGACACTTAAGGTCATTCCCCTGAATTGCATTGCGCATCTGTACTGCGCATAGGATTGTAATACTAGTCACGCAATCTTTCAAGATGGCTACCGTCGGCGTCGCGTCGGCACCAAGTCGAGAGATAAAAAAGGTTTTTTTCTAAGTTCAAAAGAAAAGGGAAGACGAGAGAAGTTAAAAAATATTTGGACAAGGAAGTGTTGTAATGTGAAAGGTGATGGAGGCGTTAGCACAAAAAAGAAATGCATCGAAGACGGCAGCTGCAACTTTCGAGGCAGACGAGTAATCGAGTTAGACGTCCTGGCCAGAGCCCTGGATAGTGGTTGCAGAGCGTGTGGAAAAGCACTTCAGCTATCAAACTGCCATGATGAGACTATCTCTGGGTTGGGTAGTTTTTTGTATATTATGTGCAGCGATCCGGAATGTGGAGAGGTAAATGCGTGAACCACAAACATCGCATCGTGCCGCCGGTGCTGGTCGCGGCCGACCAATTTTTCATAAAAAGACCAAACTTGCCACAGGTAGGTATATTTATTTGATTAGCAGCTTTTATCCGAACATTTTTCCGAGCTTCATCATAATTTAACAATCATAATACCGTGTAATAACTAACTTTTAAATGTACATGTACTGTGTTTATGTGCAGGAATGTTACACGCCGGTATGTAAACGCACTGCTCACGTCGATAAACCTTCCAGCCGTGGGACAAAACACTCTGAAGGCCAGAGAAAGAGAAGTTGGCGCAGCGATTGAGACTGTTGCAAGGAATTCATGTTTAGAAGGATTACAGGTGGAGAAAGATTGTCGGAGGACCGTGGACACAGAGCAAGTTGTAAAAATCGGGGTATCGTACGACATGAGTACGCAGAAGAGGGGAAAGGGCCACAATACTTTGACAGGTTAGTCCTATAATATACATAAAGCTAAGAAATAATGGAGGCATTTTTGCTTTGCTTGCATGGCATCCATATGTTTATGTCTGTTTATCCATTTTAAAATACAATATTTAACAAATTCACAACGATTTTTTCTTTTGCTATAATAACAATAATACCAAGATAATGAAATAGCAGCTGTAGAAGTTAAAATTAATTATTATTTTTACCCTAGACGACAAAATTTCCATCCAACAGCAGTCAGGCAATTTAACATTTGATTTCCTTTAACAATAATATTATTATTAAAACCGAATATTGGAAGCAGGGTGCTTGTTCAAATCATCCTCAAAGACAGAGAATGAGCTAAATAAAATACTAGCATTATTAATCGACAACAATGAGTCATTCATTTAATTTATAGAGGTATTGACTTTTTGACTAAAGTAAATAAAACGAGACTATTTTTTTTCCTAGGAGAAGGGTCTATGATTGGGCTATCTTCAGGCAAGGTGGTGGGCTAGCTACAGCGCAAGGACGAAGAGACGTGCAGTATGTGAGGCAGCTAAGAGAAATGGCAAGGAACCGAGGTCACATGACTGTCGGATGAACTGGACAGCTTCCACCAAGGTCCTCACAGAGAAATTTAGCGGCAGGGCAAGAATCACAATTAACCAGAGAATTCTTGAGAGCATTTCCAGTTGCTTTGCAGACAAGTAAAATGTAAATCCCTAATATGGGAATGTAAATAAGAAAACGATAAGTTATGATATTTATCTGTGCTTTTGCTGAATTAATTATACAGTGTGTGATGAGAAACTTAGCTAAACTTACCTGTATAAACATGTATATTCTTAGTTGACACAGACAAAAGG
The DNA here is from genome assembly GCA_942486035.1 of Porites lobata. Classification (NCBI taxonomy): domain Eukaryota; kingdom Metazoa; phylum Cnidaria; class Anthozoa; order Scleractinia; family Poritidae; genus Porites; species Porites lobata. Next base: position 1,838,630 of record CALNXK010000050.1, on the reverse strand, counting down.
TATCCGGAAGTCACCCGAATTCGGCATGCAGTATCTCCTGGTCTCTTGTACGGGTCACCAAAATTCCGAAAATAAGCCCCGGGGCTTGTATTTTTCAAAGGACCTTTTTGAGGGGCTTATTTTAGGAGGGGCCTATATTCGGAGGGGCTTATGTACGGAGGGAAATTTGCGTTTCAAAATCGATTGGGCTAGCTTGTGGTGGGAAGGAAATTTAACATTTTTGCTTTGGTTTGCTTTGTATTCGGGGGCAAATTCCAAGTACAAGCCCCCCGGGGGGCTTATATTCAGAGGGGCAATTTAACAGAGGGTTTTTGCATTACGATTTTGAGGGGCTTATATTTGGAGGGGCTTATACATGGAGGGGCTTATTTTCGAAATTTTACAGTATTTCATTAAGAAAGCCATGCAAGTATTATGTAACAGGCAAAATTTCTCGGAAATTATAATTAAAGTGTCATATTAAAGTGTCAGATTCAGTATTGCTTGATCTTTTTATTGTACCAAAGTAACTTTAATTTGGTTGCCATGGCAACCATTTTTCATCATTTTGTCCTCAATCGGGAGCCCAGATAAAGCATCCCTTTAACCTGTCACTTACCAACCAAAAATTAGATCTATACAAATAAGTACAGTTAAATTTACGATGTTTTTTTCCTGGAAAGAGAAATGGGCCTGCCCACCTGGGAACAGAAAATGATGGCATAGCTTCCAAGCGAATACCGGCACCCCCCTCTTTTTTTCGCTTGTTTGACTTTACAACCAATAGGCTGCCTACACAAAAAGAATGGACAATTTCCTATGTTCAGAAAAAAAGATATAAAGGAAAGTATAAAGCCAAAACCCATTTTTTCAATTAAATTATGGTAACCATGGTAACAAACTTAAGGGAAGTGCTTCCTCGACGTATGCGTTTTCGTACCAAAAGCCTTTTGAAAGTGTTACTCTTGTCCAACTCTAAATGTGTATAACCTTATTTCGCACAATCAATAGTATTCTGAGTGTTATCAGGCCTAATTATTGATATAGTCCATGGTGCAAGGCAGCAAACCGGAAGTTTCGAAAATTGCCTCAAAGGGGGTATGTTTGAGCCCTCGCAGCTCGTAAACGAATACCGGCACCCCCCTTTTTTATTTTGATTTTGAAGTCCCAGTATGATGAATAGTTAATAGACAAAATTTGAGAAAAAATCTATGTTAAGTTCTATTTCAGGGGAATGACCTTAATACTTTAACTCAGCTTTATTTAAAAAACCTATGCACATTTCCGACCAATATTGTCTTAAGAAGTTACCGAATAATTAAAGGTTTGGCGCCTACCGTAATTCGCATTTGGTTGTGCTTAGGTCAGAGGTCACGTTTTTTCGCCCGGTTTTAGTGTAATATTTACATTTGCTTGGCTTTGTCAGCGCTCGTGATTTCATTTACCCAAAAATTTTATTTCGCTAATTTGAAGAAAAAAGAATGCTCTTTCAGACTAAACAAGCCTTGGTGTTCAAGGCCATGTACCAATCCGCTTTTTGACGGTTGATTAAGCGATTTTGAGTCAACAACTTTGAAAATTTCTTTAATAAAAATCTCTTGTTGACCAAATCGCGAACTAATCAGTTAAAATTATAGACGAAAGATAGTAAAAATACGAAGTGTCATTATATTTTAGTGGCCAACTTTATTTTAAAATTTACGAGTTAGTGAATATGACTCTAATTTCGCATGATTTTTGCCTCGGGAAGAAAAAAATTGGTTAAAAAAATATTATTCCGAGCGTAGCGACTTTATAATCTTGTCGCGCGCGAAGCGCGCGCGCACTCTGCTAACCGCGCGTGGTCTTAGCCAGCTGCGAAATTCGAGGCTTCATAAATAAATAAATAAATCTTTCTCTGAATATATGCTTGGTATCCGTCAATGACGTCATGGAGCTTTTTGCGTTTCCAGGCAACATAGACTTGGCCACCGATGACCAAGGCGCATTTCGATGTGTTTATTCATCGTCTGTGAATCAAACTTTACCATCGGTGAGTCACGAACAATTTTCCATGCAAATGACACACAAGCACAACAAGTGACTCCAAATCCTCGCCCTGGAAGATTTTCCACCGAAACTCCTCTGGAGCGAGAACGCCGACTTCCAATTCAGCGTGAACAACGAAGGAGAAGACGTAAACAAGAAACCGTGGAGCAGAAGGAACATCGCTTAGCACAGCGAAGGCAACGCCGACAACAAGAGACAGAGGAACAGGAGATTGGAATCAGAGGCATTATGATCGTTCACTGTCGAAAACCCATCCCCGCCGATATATGTAGATCAAAGTCTGCAAAGTTTCAGCACTGTATTACGGCCCGAACTATAATAATTTTCCGGCGAACTGCGCCGGGCCAGATTTGTTCTTTGTTTTTGTCTTTTTCTAAATCCGGGGGCCGAAATAATGCTAAATCTGCTTTTCAATACACTGTTAACAATAACACCACATAATACGCAAAAAACAAGAAGAAGAAAAGAAAGAACAAGGTATGGACCTTTAAGACGATATTCGCGGTTAGTCATCCAGTTCTTAACCCCGACCGGCAGGGCTTAACTTGAGTGCCGTTACCAAACCGAGTTTCGCGAGGCTTATTGCGAGATACGTATTTCTAGTTCACTCGATCGTACTTAAACCAACGATTTTGTAACTAGGGCCCATAGGGCCTCATTCTGGCTGAGTTTGAGGCCAGGTCATTTTTTGACTATTTCCTCGTCTAGTTCCTCGTCTCGTCTAGTTCCTCGTCTCGTCTATTTCCTCGTCTAGCGGAGCTGCTCTTAAATTTGAGGAAAATTAGCTCGAAGCGCGTATTTCAAAGCTATTTCGCATTATTTTGGGTTCAACGGGCCGATCGATGTAGATAATCGCTCGAACTTGGTGGAGAATTAGGAGATCAACAGAGGCCCACACTCGAAAGGATTGATATGAAGTTAGGCCGGTTTAATGAGCGAAAGGATAGATGTGTGATCTGTGAGTGAATGGAACCTCATATTCTGGAGACTAGGGCTTGCCTATTTTAGAGCAAAAAATGATTTAGGTTTGGATGAACTTGCCGGTCCCCAAAAAAGATGGCGATCCCGCAACACGGCCCGCAAAAGAAATTAACAAAATTGTACTACGGACACAAAATATCAAAACGGTTTACTGCAGCAGATTACAGCAACACCAAAGCACACACACCTTCGATCAAATTAGCAATATATAGCGATATTTGCTAGCTTCGTAATTAGCTTTTCCTCGACCTCGCTCGTCCTAATAACTGTGGTGTCCCTTGCTTATTGCACAAGCGACCCGAGGCTCTTGCCCGTTACTATGTGACGTCACACTGGCCGACCGAGTGGGTCAAGAAACGTAGGTGGAAAACAATAGGGTCAAGTCCCCCCCGCCCACCTGTTCCCGCCCGTCCACATGAAAACGCTAAAGGAATGGTAGGATAGAATCCCTTACAGAGCATGCCCTTGATGACGTATGACATCATCGCATTAAAAGAAACCTCCGTTTTCGTCCGTCCACACGAAAACGAGAGCGGCGTTTTTCAACAAAAATTCCACTTGAGACTGTTTTCAAAAACCTGCGCGTTTGGTGCTCGAAAATGCCGTTTCAGTGTGCTTGTGGTCGAAAGGCTAGCAACGGAGAAAAAATCTCAGTTTTCAAAAACATCCGGGTAGATGTGGATAGGACCTGAGAGCAGCTCAGTGAATATTATGTGCGGTTACACATAACAACTTGGTAAATGATTAGTGTGATATAACTTAAGGTTAAATTTCCACTACATGTTGTTTGTAGGTTCAGATAATTTGACAAAGAATAGCTTTCTTGCCCTGGGTAGCAAAAACTCTTGGTAAGTTAGTACCACGTTAAAATGTTACGGGCACTTTCTTTGTTCTTTTTGACGTATCCATGGATAATTCCCATCTAGCATTTATCTTGGCAAAGACCGGAAACTTGCACTGCACCAATTTCCAGTAGTAAACGATTTATTTCTTTTTTTGTTAAACTAAAATTAGTTCACCTGTTTAGAACTGTACAAGACAAAACCTTTAGATAAAAAAGCCCGGGACACAAATGTAAACTGTCAGGGAACGGCGGAAGACAAAGTGACCAGGAAAATAATTGAACAACTGTTCAATTTTTTTAACCCTTTGCCGTCAGCCAATGATTGGGGAAAACCGCATTTTTGACCAAATCTTCCTTTTTGAACAGTTTTTTGGCCAGTTAGCAGTGAGTTAGTATAGAAACTGGACTAAAAAAGAGATTTCCAACACAAATAAGAATACAATTTTCTGCTAATTTGATGTAACGAAGCAGCTTTCAATAAATGAATTCACATTACTAGTGTCAAAACAAGTGAATAGAAAAAAGAAAACTTGCAATATACATTCCCGTATCTTGAACTGGTCAACTAGCCCAGGAGGAGGCCATCTTGACTTCAGTAACTCTGGTTGTTCATATTGGTGGTAAAAACAAACTCGAACTAAGAATCTGTTTGTGGCTTGTATTACTGCAAGATGAAAACTGATATTGTATCGTTTCTCTTCTTAGTAGTGGTAGAGGGATGAAGATAAGCCCCGTTGGTGCCTAGCAAGTGCCTAGTCATTGACTAATCCTGCATACTAATTTGGCCTTCCTGCATACTAATTAAGTACCTAGTCAGTGTCTAGCTAGCTAGGTTTTTAGAGCGTTCCTCCATACTAAAGAGGGCCTTCTTCCATATCTAATGAGCGTCTCCCTTATACAATAGGAACAATAGGCTTGCCTATACTTGCCGGGTAAGTAACCTTAGCTCGGTTTAAACGTCTATGAAAAAAGTAGGAATAAGAGGAGCGAAAGAGCACTTAGGGCTATATATTGTGATAAACATTCGTCCTATGGTCAATTACTATCCTTTGCCGGGCTATCTACTCTAAATAACCGGCGACTACAGGACATAGCTATTCTCATGTACAAAGTTAAAAACATGTGCCCAACGTACATTAGCACTCTATTTGAACACCCTGCAATTAAGTATAAACTGCGTAATCATGACTTCACTATACCCAGATTCAACACAGTCTCCTTTTGAAAGCACTCGCTCAGGTATATGGGCCCAAAGGTATGGAGTTATGTCCCTAGTAACGTGAAAAAAGCTTCCACGTTGTCCTGCTTCAAATATAACATGATCAGAAAAGTGGATCTTAGTATGCTATTAGTTGACAATAACTGTTCTAACTGCTCTCTTTGTATTTCTTAATTTATTATATCAACAGATGGATAAATTTGTACATATATAATTCTCCCGAATGTCTTATTTGCATATACTGAATATAGATTTTCTTAATTTCTTAATTCTACATTGTTTTTTTTTTCATTTTTAATTAACTAATTTATTAATTGATTCTTTTTAACTTATTTCAATTCAGTGTCCCACTTAGTGGTTCTACACCGCTATTACAGTTTGACACTTAAATAAAGGTATCATCATTATTATCGTGACTAGGCACTTAATTAGTATGCAGGAAGGCCAATTAGTATGCACGATTAGGCAATGACTAGGCACTTGCTAGGCCTTTACTAGGCACCAACGGGGCTTATCTTCATCCCTCTACCACTACTCTTCTTACATATTATAGCGTTCATATGTTAGCTTGCACCTACTTGAGGGCATTGTGATTATTTTTCTCTGGTTCTTAGTCGGTAAAGTTTTGACTGTAATCTAAATTTTACTTGTATTTTCCACAGGTCCTTGTCGTTATGTCTATTCAAATAAATCGTTCCTGTTCTCGTTATATAACATCAAAGGCTACGCTCCGGTTAAGGTGAACATCAAGTCTAGTCAATACAGTACCGCTATTTACGCATGTTCCAGTTACGGGCCAACCTTTGGTGGACACGACCTGCACATATCAAATAATGCTGCAAGCAACAGCTATTCCTACACCTACTGTGGCCACACCTACCCCCTCCCCACTGGGTACTCTGCTTCTAGTTGGTACTGTCGATTTTATGGAGGTGGATCCAGTGCTTACTTCACTCTCACTGATGTTGAAGTGTTCTACCAGACAACAAATTAGTGTATTTATGCAAACTTGTTTGTTGACTTAGCCAACTTTCACGGACATGGTTTGGCAAGACTAGAAATGAAAGTGATTATCTTGAAGCTCTTACATGAAATTCTAGTTTATTATTCAGGTGGATCCAGAACCTACTTATAATACAATACAAAATGTCTCGGTCTTTGCTTCAATAACTCAGTGAAACTAAATAAATGGCATCTGCTACGTGTGAAGTGGCACATATAGCCCTACGTTAATTATAAACTCAAATATGTTATGGCCAACTAATAACCCCAATCTTAAGCGCGTCAAATTAAGCATTTAAGCAAAGCTCAAAATCGTTCTATTATTCAGCTGTCCTTGAACGTTTTCACTTAAAATTTTAAACCATTTACTTTGACAATTATTAGCTATTGTCCTATCTCCACGTAGCCTCCCACCCAGCCCCTAAGAGGGAGGTGAGAAGGGAGAAAATACGACTCCCCTGAAAACGCCTGCGCGGAGGGAGGCTAATCTCTGCGACGTTGAAAATCTTTCCGATTTGCACTTAAGCTAGCCTTATGTAGTTTGAAAATCAGTTTGAAATTGACGTTAGGAAAATAATTTTCTTTTTTTCGTTACATAACCTTGTTCTAATACATTGCCAGAAATTAGGGACAAGATGGCGGTTGCGCGTGCGCACTAAGGCCACAATGGCTGCGAATTCGTATAAGAAAATGTATGGAGATAAGGAAACTTTTTCAAATATATCGATTATGAGCTCACGGGTGTTCGGTGCCCGACTCGAAACATGTTAAGTGCTGTGTAACCCTCGCATCTGGGTTAAAAATAGCTAATTAGAAGTAGGTTTACTTACTTCCTGACGTGGCCACTTTTATTCCTTGTTGTACGCTCCATTTCTCCATACATTGTCTAAAAATCTTGCCGAAGTCATGCGAAATACTCGTCGATTAGAGGATAAACCCTTCACTGAAGTAAATTTGCCCGACTCGATATCACTTCTGCGATGGAAGATGTTTCCAAAACAGTCGTTAAAAGGACGATTTTTGCACTGCAAAATACTTCCAAAGGCGCATTATTTCCCTCAGTTTTCCATCTGTAGTCCAGTAATGGACGCCATGGTTGCGAATGACACATTTCGGTCGGACACAGCTTCACAACTCCAAACCCCACAGAATCGCCATTTTGTTTGTTGCTACAACTCCAGAGATGCTTCACGGGATATAAACTAGGTTCCAGGCATTCAAAAATCCTCGATTAGCCTACCAGGCTTGGTTTTAAAACAAAATTGTCACGAAAATGTCACGAAAGGTACATCCGCGTACTGTTTTGTTGCTATCAGCCGCTCGGCCGCGTATAAACCTAACATTTTCTTGCAAGGTGTTTAATTCCAGCTTTTTTCTTCGTAAAACAGATCCACAGAGCTCAAATTATTTAAAAAATCGCAAGGGATACGCTTTCCCTGACTACGATAGTTTTTGTCCGCCATTTTAAAAATGAGATTCCGCTGACAATTGATCACGGGCGCGAAATGTCCACGATTTCTGGCAATGCCTTCGACCTTTTTGACGGAAAAATCGAGCTTTCACATTTCATGTTACTGTGCGGAAAACGCACCAGGAGCATGTATAATTTGTTTTCGAGTGGGGTATGTGTCACGGCTAAATACATGGATGTCATATTGGAGCTGCAGATGAAAAAAATAATAATAGTAAGAGAGATATCTTTCGTTCCCTACTAGCGGAGGTCTCTCACGACGAGGCAAAAATGAGAAACCTTCGCTAACCGGGAATATTTTTCCTGGAATCCTGACTATCCTCATAAAAAAGTGTGTAAGTTCGTAAGATCAGAATTGATTAGTTAGAGAAGTCACCACTTACCATTATTTTATACTGAAGCCTTATAGTAAGAAGCCATTCAATCTGTTTTTTATCTATTGTTAACGAATAAACATAATTTAGCTCGTTTGCTTTGTGACTGTTTCTCTATTATTCGTCGCTCAGACCGTTTGGTGACAGGTATGGTCTATTTACAGTCAGGTTTCTGTCACAAGCTTGGCCTCCCAATTAACAATCTCCGGGCTGGAGGCAATTTCATTGAGATCGTTCTCCCTTCTCTTTCAAGACATCGAGCCGGAAAAATTGTCAACCTTGATGTCATTTTCACTCAAAACCTACCTTAACAACAGACAAGACACCTGCATGCTAGGCGTGTATTGGGCTGTAGTATTTTTTATGCTGATCATGAGTCTTTAGCTACTCCTTTACTGAGAGATAGCAGTCCGAAACATAAAGAGACAAAGAACACATGGTATAAAATGAAAAACCACTTGGGTCAAATTTCATTAAATGGTTAAAATCATGGTCAAAAGCGGGGACGTTGAAACATTTTTCCAAGCGAAGTAGGTAGATGGACCAGTGGGGATTTAAGATTAAAATCATAATTCATGAAACAATCCGAATGACAAAAAAATGCCCTTGTTGTAGGAACAATGCAATGCATAAACTTCAGAATGAATTTCGTAACTGTTGAAGAAGATAAGTTTACTACCTTAAATAATTCTTCATAAGTTACTTCGCGCTAATTTTGGGCTAGCTTGCAGGTACAGTGCTTTTTTGCGATCAATTACGGTAGTCCAAAATTGGCTAAGTATTAAAAAACTTCCCGAGAAGAGTCTTTGGTTCATGGGTTTCCTATGGCTTTGTAGCGTTGCCATGGAATATTCCGCCACACAATTAAACCTACTATCTTAGTGGTGCTGGTGAATTTACCACCAATTTCATACTGAGCCAACAGTAAATTGACAGCCGCTTAGTGACCCCTCACCCAGTTGGGAGCTATAACGGCAAAGGAGCTGTCAATCATATATTTTTAATCAGGTGATGGGGAGACACAGTTTAGACTTATTTTTCGCTGTTATATAGACAACAAACTATGTCCTTTAAAAACAGTAGAGCAAAGCTGGCACTATACCTAAAGTATCGTATATCAAGAGAAACTGTTTTTGCGGGCGACAAGAGGAGCCCGCAATCCTAATCTCCAGGTTGTTACTACGCATGCGTCGCATATATGTAGCCAGCATTTGTTTGGACTTCCACTAAGAATGAATGGAATGCACAGAACGCGCGTTTGGACCTTTTATCACTCCTAATCTGATCACGCGTGTTTTGACTATCTGTCACGTGAAACTTACGCAAAGCACAGCGATGGAACAAAAAAGCTTTTCACCTTCGATCGTTGTCGCCCACCCGTATCTCGGATTCTAAATGGGTCAAACCCGTACTTTCTAAATTTAGAATTACGGGTGTAAGCCAGGTAAGATGATCATCCGTGCCAGCTAACATGACAAAGGCTCCTATTATCCTGATTCTGACCAATCATCGTTTAGATTAGAATGAGGCGAAAGAAAATCATCACGGCGGAATGAAGTGTTGCACTTTGGACCGACGTTATCATGGCGAGCAAAGTCGTAAAACCGTGCACAAAGATATACCCTGTTAACGGACGTTCAAAGAAATATACTTAAGCGATATTTTGAAAATGAAATGATCGGTACTGGCCGGCAGCCCCAAGAACAGATAGCCCGAGCAGCTGAAGAAGCCGATCTTTCGAAGAATCGAGTTGGGGTAAGTTTGACTTCTCTTTCATGATAAAGCAATCGAAATTTCTGTTTCGCGGAGGTCCCTTTAAACTATCGACGGGAATTACAGACATTTCACTTTTTGCTGTTTATTCGTATGACAGCGTTCTCGACATACAATTGTGCTCTGCTGTGGTCTTTTTTAGGGTTTTATGTTGGTAAAAACTCCATCGTACAACATGCCATCCAGGCTCATTGTTTTATAGGCACTTTCAGTTGTTTTGCTTGATGGTGAGTGACAGACATCACTCTCTACTCGCGGCCCACCCGTCCACCACTTTTGTTGTGGCCCATTTTTCTACTAAGGTTCTTCGAAATATGGACAGGGTATTCTCACCATACTTTGATGATGGCGTTGTATGCTTTTTTATGACTGCATTAAGCTTTGGGGTGAGACTAATCTGTGGAACTGCAGAAACCAGCGGAACCCAGAGAAATGACTACTTCTTTTACAGTAACTCGCCTCAACTTCTGTCGATTTGAATAATCAGTAGAAGCAGACCCTTTCGGGTGCTTTTGGACTCGAAAGAGCACCCTAGATAGGCCGATGCCTCCATCTGGTTGTTATGCATTGAAAATTGCTTTCATGCATTGCGTGACCGACTAGAACTTGCGTGTACGTCTGGAAGATTCCTGAATATTTAATTAGCAGGAGCGTAGCCAGGATTTTTCAAAGAGGGGGTCACAGAGGCTACTCACCAGATTGTCATGTCGACCTCCACGCCGTGCATGTTTTATGTGTATGGTTTATACCGCTGCTCTTCCTCGTGTATCAGCCGGCTCAGTCGTATTATCGCGGCATGAAGGCCCATATTAACTAAAGACAAGAGCCGTTGACGAAAATACTTTACGAAAAGACAAATTTTAAAAAAGTGAGCTTTTCAACAATGGCTTTTACAGCCAAGATATTGTCATGGCGTTTTCGCCACCTGAATATTGTAGGTTGTTTGCTCAAAAGGAGGCCTACCAAGGGGGGGTCACGGGCACCCCAGGACCCCCCTAGCTAGGCCCCTGATTAGTGTTTGTGTTTATATGTCCTTTGAGTGATTTAGCAGTTTTTGTCAGTCTTTGTAAATAGAAGAATGTTGTAATGCTACTAATATCAAGCTATTTAGAAGGTTCTAGAATTTCAGAAGTTTGGAATGACTAGTTTTCCACAGGCTGATTTGCATATGGACTATGAGAGGAAAGTTTCTAAAACAATGGAGATGTTCTCAAGAATTAGATCATCATTAAAAACTGAACGAACCGATTGTATAAATCGATGATACTACCAAATTTGGAAATAGTCTTGGGCTGTTTTTCATGGCTGTGGTAAAGGAAATGAAGAAGAACTGGAAACGCCTGCAGAGAAGTGCTGCTAGGATAGTGTTAAAGATGGTGCATTTATGCACTCAAGATATTGCTTCAGATCTTGGTTGGGACCCTCTTAAGACGAGAAGAGAGAAACATATCCTCAAACTCGTCAAGAATTGTCTTGATGGACAAGCTCCAAGTTATTTCTCAGATTATTTTCGACGGCGAACTTATGATATTCATGACTATGACACTAGAGCCCCATTTATACGGCCGAAAATTTTTGGCACGGCTCGGATGAAAAAAGTACGCGTACCAAAAAAAATGGTTCGGCACGGATAGATTTAGTCGTGTAAACGACTTTGGCCCATCCGTGCCGGACCAAAATTTCACCCGTGCTCGGACCATGTCGAGAGGTAATCCGAGCACGGATAAAACTGGTAGGCGATCCTGAAAATCCAGCCCCGCTCGGATAAAGTGTGCAGTGTAAACGATTAGCCGTGCCGAGCTAACTTTTCTCTGATGAGCCTTCGTGCCTTTGGTCAGCACCAGTGTGGGAGAGCATGTACAGATGAGCTTTTTCGTTAGTTCAATATAAACCAAAAGTTCAATAAACACGACAGTAGTTCAATGACCACACGTTAGTTCATTGATGAGCGTGGACAACATGCAGCTGCGGGGGAAATAGCCACAAATACGTTAGAAGTTTTTAATATAAATGTTTAGCATTAACCAAGTGGTAAATATTTTTTCGTTAGTTTAGTGTGTTCAATAAGCACACAATAATTCAATAACCACACCAGTATTCAATGACCACCCATTTGTTCCTTGTGCTTAGACTACATGCGGCTGTGGGATTTTAATGAACTTTTCGTCCGCCATGTTTTTACAGAGGAAGCATCATGCGCACTAGGCAAGAATCGAGTACGCTGGCCGAGATGTTGAGCCTTTTACCCGTACCAAATCATAATTTCACTGAATTGAATGATTGTATGCAGTTTTGTTCATAATGAGGCTACCTTTTTTCTTGATCATATTTATGTAATGTATCCCAGTTTCGTATACAATTAAGTTTTTATCTACATATTCATTTATTTTTATAAAGGACCCATACTGATAGCAGTTTTCATAACTGAAATGGTCATCCTGTTTAAGCATGTTATTATTATTATTATTATTAATTTTATTATTATTATTAATGGAACTGGTTTCAGCAAATCCCAAGGGATTATAAAATCTTTACTATCATTGGACAGGTCTTCTTTAATGCAATTAATGTGGTCCCATGGGAAATACGAACGCTTCGTGGAAATAAAGAGGGGATGCCCATAGGCACCCTCTGAAAAGGACGGTGATTTAGCATCTTTTGGACCTGTAAACCTTTTTGCTTCGCGAAGAGTTGGAAAACACAAACAAGAAAGTTTCAATGCGACTCGCTGGTGCTTGTTTACGAAGATTTATCGATCGATTTTCTGGTGTTTTTAGTAAAAACTAATGCAAAGAACAAATACATTGAAAGTCGAATACGCAATCGAGATGAAATTTATTTTAGGAAAGTGGCTTTGGGGGGGGGGGGGGCAAAAATACCAGTAAATTTACACACGTTCACTGCATGACGTCAAGCATGTGGACGACGAGCCGAGCATGAGCAGTAGCGTTCAAGTTACTTCGGCCACTTCCGGTAGGTCGTCGTCGTCCCATTATTCGTCATTGCTTAAGGTCCCTAATATCATTCTGTTGACGACTTCGAGCATTATTGGGGATAAACTTGTTCCCCTTGGTTGCTAACTTGGCTAAGATTACCGTCTATTGATGTGGGAACCAGATTGCTTTCTGACCACTGGTTTGGCCTGTCAAGGTTCATAAGAGGCTTGTTTGCATATTGAAGGACAGTTTCCTTCAAATCGGAGTATTTTAAGACCTCCCGTGGAATTCCGTCTGGGCCAGCTGTCCTGCCTGTTCTGATGTTCTTCTTCGCAGGTTTATACTCGTCTGGTGAACAGGCTCTCATCTATAGGTATGTTTTGAAATATCTGCTTTACGTTTTCATTAGCCTGCAGTGCAGGCGTTTTCTTTGAGCGCGAAATTTGCTCGCGAAAGAGCCATGTTGAAACTTCCCGAAGAGAGGAAGAGATGGGGCGAGTCAAAGGGAGCGGGGAGGGGGCGGGGAGAGAGAAGAGAAAACGCCTATCCGAAAACACTGTGAAAATGAGAAACACCCCCTAATTAGACGCGCGTGACCGCTCTTCTGGAAATGAGTAGCCGACAATAACAAAACAACCAAACCAGTCCAAAGACTGTCCACAAGACTCGCATTATCTTAAGAAAAACAAGCTGGAGTTTATCATTGTTTTTATCTTGACTGAGTCACAATGTAATTCTCCACAGCTGATGAAGCTTCAGTTTAAGCTGCAATTCATTTTTCTAAATTCATCTCTGTAAATTGCTATCCGTGAGAGTTTAACATCCTGCAAACAATTTTTTTAAAAAAACTAACGAGCTGGGCCCAGCGTGATACAACATTTCAGGAAAACATCACATTCTCGGACTAGAAAGAAAATCGCTTAGTTATTCAGATCCTGAGGCACTTTGGACAAAAATTAAGAACCTAACAGCCTTATTTAGCGGCAAAAAGAGCTTTACGCTTCAAAAGAGGTCAAAGAAAACGCTCTTGCATCAGACGGCAAATCATGAAGACCAGAAATTCAAAAACCACAGAAAATCAATAAGCGTGTCATGACTTCTCAGTGTGAAACAAGGGGCTAAAATCACAATTGCTCAGTCAAAACATAGAACCCTCTAGAGCATAATCTACTCGCCAGAAAAAAGAACGCCTATTGGAACAAGCAGCATTTTGGTGTGAGGTAAAAGTGGTGTAGGTTTTAGTACTGCGAGGAAATCTTGTCCGATGACCAGTGTAGAAATCGCTTTGACTTTCTCATTGCGTAATACACGCGACATTCCCAGCCGCTCCAATTCCAAAAGACTGACGGAAACGGAATAAACAATATAGACTTACAGTTAATTGACAGGCATCAATCTACTTCCCTATGCCGCACCAATCAGGAGCTCCGTTTGCCAGCGTACGGAGTTTCCCAAAAGAACAATGATATCGGGCAGGCGTATTTTTTTTCTCCCCTCCCCCTTTCCTTCTTTCGCCCTCGCACCTACCGTAAGGGTTACTATTTTTACTACAATCTTCCACTGTCATAAAATCAAAGATGGCGGCTACAACAATATTACGGACACGAACAAGGTTTCGCCCACCCAAAATACGCCTGCACTGCAGGCTACGTTTTCATCTTTTTTGTCTGCCGATAATTCACCACCAAGTAAGTCGCTAAAATGATAATAACAGCTTCCTAGTCTTTCCTTTTCATTCTTACCTTTTAAATTGGCTGTCCTAGCTTTCTTGCGTCTAGATACTTCGTTAACGAGTTTCCAACATGCTTTGTGATAATTCTCTGAGGGGAAAAATTTGTTTGTTTAGGGAAAAACATGATTATTTTCTAAGGGAAAACCCTGGGGACGAGGTTGACGAAATAAGGCTAACCATTCACAGCTATTCATCTTTTTGTAGAGGATAAGTCTATCACATCTTCTTTAATTATAAGATTCTTGCTTCCATAATGTGTCTTAATAATCTTACTGATTGCTTGATTTCGGGAGGCTAAGGTTTACTTAAATCTATATATTAATAAATAAACCATTCACATTCCAACTTTAATTACCGTCAGTCCACTTTCGAAATTGCTTGTGCACTTTACACGTACCTATCAGTCCTTACAAGCCAGCTGCCATGGTCTTTGGCGTTTTTTTAGCGCAATTGTTCATTTTTCATCGTTAGCAAATATGGACATATTTCTCCTTCTGTTATTTCTTATTTCAAGCCGCAGCGTCAGTGGGATTGAAGAGGAATTTAAACGTAAGTAAAGGTCTTCGTTCAATCTCTTATTTGTTGGAGTCTGTGGTGGATATAGTTGCAACGTGCGCATAAAGCTTGTTGTTCCTTAGCATTTATTTTTTGAGTAATAACAAAAAATCGTCGAATTTAACCTGAGTTTGGAAAATGTCGCCATGGATAATATACAGTTTCTCTTAAAGTTGTGTCATCACGGACCAAGTATTTATATTTATAGGCGACACACCAAACAGGGGTTAGTTAACAACAAAACTGGTGTAATTTAAAAAGTTGAACACCTTTTATTTACTCTACAAATATGTACCAAAATTGTTGAAAGCATTAAATATTTTTTTGGTCCTATTGGTACGTAATTTTACAATCAAAGGCCTATATGTGAAACCCCAGCAAAGTGTAGCCAGATTATCCAGTTAATTCTACCTGAGAGGCGCTTCTGGGCGATTTTTGAAGCTGCTGAGCCGCACGCCAATACTTAAAATATAGTTTGACAAATTACGGAACTTAGGAAACTAGTCGCAGAGTAGGTTTAGTGTGTCACCGAAAAAAGAAACCTTTGTCAGTGCCAGAGAAGAAACAAAAAGTTGTGATTCCAAAATAAAGAAAAGTTTGATAAAATTGTGTTCGCTAATTTTGACTTTTTCTGTGCAATCCGGCTACGCTGAACCTAAGCCAGTGGGTCTGAATTCTCAGTAAAATCGTTCCTTTATTTATTGTAAAAGTTAGTCATGGCACATTTTGTCCCGCTAATGCGCGGTCGTCGGTAGTCTCTTGATTTTCCTGCTAAGCGTAGAGGATGGATAGCAAGGAAAACTCGAAACGTAAATCCATTTGTCATGCAGTGCAACTTAAAACAAAAAACTAAACCGTATCACCTAACACATTTTTTTTATTTATGGTGAGATTTTTTTAAAAGCGTTAGAAAACATCACCATGCTCTCGGCTGTGAGACGAACGTTCTCGTGACTATCGTGTTTTGTTTGGGCGTGCAGTTATGCATCTCTTATTAGCTTGTCAGGCTTGAGCGAAACCGTTTAACGTTTGGGTGCCTCCGTAACAAATGCAATCAAGCGGAAACATCAAAGGCATTTTCAAACCACCTGACATGCAAATTAATCTTTTGCGCTACCAACGACATTAATTAAAAGCAATTTTAAAAACTTCTGAACATCACTCGCAAAGGTCACGAAACGTATTAATTTTCATTTGCAAGAACTCGGATTAATTTGTTCTTTCAAAGAGAAATATATCACATATATATTCCCATATCAACTCACGCTCTAAATAGCGGGCTGTGGCTTAATTATTGTTAGGAAAAAGCGGGGTTTATGAGCAGCTGGTTAAGTGAGCGGAGTTAAGTATAAAATGAAATGGGAACTAAGTGATATCCCCCTTGCCAAATTATGTATGACCCTCTCGCGTTGTATTTCGTTGTTCACATTGACATTTAAGTGTGTTAATTGATTCGTATTGCGAAACGCGAAGCTGCAAATCAGTGAGAAGGCTTGAGTATGGTAAATTTAGTATTGACTGAACAAACGTTCTAAGCCAGAAGGGACTGTTCAAATTCATCATTTTCACACAAAGCATAATGCACCTTGTCCCCCCCAACTAAATTTTTTCGTAAGCATAGTAGCATAGTTTTCAATTTCTCGTGGGTATTACAGTGCGTCACAAGAGAAATCTAAGACAATGGTTGTGCAAGTTTGTTTTGTTTGGTGTGTTTTTTTTTTTTTTTAGGGGGTGAAACAAGGTACATTATGGTCTATGTGAAAATAATGAATTAGCGAAAGCTTTTTTTGCTCAAAAAAAAATAATTCCAAACCAGAGTGTCTCTTGCACTCTGTGGGAAACCGCGACTCAATATAACGTCAGTGACACCTGTTTTCGTTTTGGAAAATTTCACCCCCACAAACATATTTCTATCCCTCGAAGATTCTGAATGTTTTCTGATGTTGTCTCTGATTGTTATTCTGTGAGGCTGATGTATTGCAAGTCTGACGGCTTTGAATTCTAATCTTTAAGATCATCTGAAGCAAGTCTACGATTGTGTCCGTTTTATTCACGCTTTAACCCAATAGACCTTAGCTCGCGTGTTTTGTTTTCCCATTGCAGACCACTTGATGGTACCCCAGAGAACTGTTTCTTGTAAATTTCGTCCTGTACACGTGCATCCATGAGCAAATGTACGCATAATTTATGCCAAGAGAAAAAGCAAATTCCCTGGAGACTATCACTTAGTTTGAATTGGGAAAACAAAACATACAAGTTTAAAAGGTCTATTATTCTAAATCTCCACCGTACTCTACAGAATCGATTGGCTAACTGTCTTTGTATTTCGCTACACATGCGTTAGTATCACATCACTTTCTAGCTTGTATGATGTAGGTCATGTATTCAACCGCAGCGATGCCTCACCCATATCATTTTTCTATGATCCTCTATTTGACAATTGGAACGTTCAGCTTCTTGCTCGTTCTATCCAGCCTGTTTTTCTTAAAGGAACAGTATCCAGAGTCTGCGCATGCTCAGATTTTTTATTTTTGTTCATCCTGTCACCAAATCAAACGATGCGAGGAGAGTAAAAGAACCGTGAAAAATCCGTTTGCATCGCGCTTGGTCTGGCCGAGCTCGATACTACACTAAAACTTCTCAGGATTTCAGATCAATGATATATTGTTCCCTTTAAATTTCGATTTGGGCGAAATCGGGATGTTTTGGCGTTAGGCTGCGTGCAAACGGACGCAACATTGTTGACCAACAACTCTCAACATTGTTGGATGTTACATGTTGCGCTTGTTTGCACCCCTTGTTGCATGTTGTTGCATGTTGCTGCGTGTTGTTGCGCAAAGTTTGAAACCGGTCAAACTTTTCAGCCAACAACTCCCAACATTGTTAGCGCAACAATGTTGGATCCGTTTGCACAGCTCTTCCAACATTGTTGGGGCCACGCACGCTCATGACGCATGGTTTAAAAAGACTTAAAGGGTTGTATCCTCCCCACGATGCACTGCAGGTCCCAACATTGTTGGGAGTTGTTGCATCCGTTTGCAGACCGCTACCAACACACACGCAACAACTCCCAACATTGTTGTGCCAACAATGTTGGGAGTTGTTCCGTCCGTTTGCACGCAGCCTTACTTTCATTGCCGTTGGCTCGAGGACCAAGAGAAGGGAAGCGCTTTAAGGGCAGTGCCCACTAATGGGAAGTATTTTTCCCAGATAATGACTATGTGAGACAAGTAGATCATATCACGGGCTATTGAAATCCAAAAAGAAAACAGGGGGTAACCACGCATTTTTCAGAGATAACTGGGCTTTAACATGGAGAAAAACGCTGAATAGGCATTTTTAAGAAAAATGATGAAAAGTTATTTTTTCATGCAATGATAATTGTAACAAGGTTTCAAAATGAGCAACAAATGATAACATAAGAACTGCTCTTTATACATCTTGTTTTGAAATATCAGCACAAGTGGGAAGTTATCAGCAGTTACCCCTCTCCACGCGTTTGCCTTAAAAATAGTGTAAACGACATTTTCCCCGAACCAAAAATTGATCGTTTGCTGAGTAGGCTTATTACTTTCATTTGCTAAGATAAAAAGTACCGGTTACCACGCGTTTTTAGAAGTTAAATTGGTTGGTTTCAACCTTAACTTAATCGCTTTGGGGGTTATTTACAATTTTTCCCATCCCCTCCCCGGTCAGGCGGTTTCACTATTGCTTCACTCAACGCGGAGTACTCTAGGATATCCACAATTGCTAACAGTCAGAGAGAACAACAACCCACGGAAGAGAACAAAAACAGAAAGTGAAGCAGGACATTTCATGGACTCTAAGGAAAACAAATTATACTATTTCATTCAACTGGAGCTTCTCCGTCTCAAAAATTTAACAAACATTTTTGGAGAAGAGCAATCTCCACGGTATTAAAGATTACTTCCAGCGCACTTAGAGTAGTATGGCGAGCTCAAGATCCAAGGCTGGTGCTGTAAACAAACTACTGTGCTGTAGTGGAAAATAGTCAGTGTCGACAGGGACTCTTACACAGGTACTCCTTCAATCGTTTGCTTACCTGTACATGTCCTCAAGATTTTTTGAACTGTAGATGTAATATGGATTGTAAACCTTCTATCGTTTTTTATCATTTTACCGGGTTCCTCGATCGAATATGTTATTAAACTTGCATACATTCAATGAGCTTATATCTGTGCTTTGCGCTATCTCTTTCGGGCTTTTCCACAAGTGCGATATGACATAAATGATTTGCATAGACTCAAGTTCCATAAATGAGCTCTCTTTTAAAAAAGCTGAATAGTGCGAAGGTAGTTGCACCGAATGCGTTTATGTACCCTCTTGTATAAGCTGGGCTATAATGATATTATATAATGATTTTTTTACTGTAGCATTCTGTGTCATGATCATTCACTATTTTTCGTTCCTAAATGTTAATTTTGGACTTAACAGTGTCTTTTAAACCTAAGAAAGTCTTAGAATAGAAATACTTTATTTACCTTCCAACTTTAGTTTGTAAACAGCCAAATGGCAGCTATGTCTAAATGTACAGATTATGTGTGGCGTGAAATTGAACCTTAAGAAATATTATTCTACACGCTTAAGACCCCCGTCAAAACTACTTTGCGATACTGAAGTTTCTGACTTAGAATCACTCGCTAATTAGACAAATTATGAAAATTTGCAGCTATCTTACTCTGCAGAGACAATAAAAAATTAGCAAATACACCCCCATTGATCCAGTAGTATTATTCAAGGATCTGGCATGGTAATGCCTCAAGATCACCTTTCTGCAATCCGTTCCACTAAACCTTACATTTTGACCGCATTACTCATTCAGAAAGATCCAACGCAAATTTCCGTGTCTAGTAAATAAAAAAGTGTAACTTTTTAACCGTTTTGTCGCTCAGGGGACGATGGGCGCAAACAAGAGGGTCTCAAAGGGCTTAACCGTCAGCCGTCGAAAAAAGGTTATTTTTTACTGTCAACCGTCAAAAATGCAAAAATATTAATCATCTAAAAGTTTCAAGGTATTTAAAATCCTACCATTTCAGCCGATCTTCACGGTTTTCTGGATGAAGAATCTTTTAACTGGAAAAATCAGTTTCCATGTGACAAAAAACGCTCTCTCTTGGACATTGCAATACCTTACTTACTTACTTACTTACTTAGGTCGAGAATCATCCCGAGCCGTCCTAATAAAAATCCACACGACCTGATCGAGCATTGCATCTCTTATCTCTTTGGTATCGTCCAGTCCAGTGTTAGCCTTGGTGGTGTCAATGTATGTAGTTCTTGATACCTCGATTTGGGTGACGCACACAATGGCCAACTAATCTTAATCTTCTAGCATGGATTGTTTCCCTGACTAATGTTGTTGCCAGTGCACATTAGGGCCGTTCGCAGTATTCTGGTGTAGCATGCATTTACACGTCACGGTCAACGTTTCACTTCCTTAGAAAAAGACAGGCTCCACAGTTGCTCTAAACAGTGTGATCTTTGTTGCTCGTGGCAGCTTTGAGGTCCACACTTTTCTCATTTTGTTGCAAGCTATCCAACTGAAACCTTTCTGACTTTGAAGTCATGCTCTGAGTCACTGATCCATGAAACCAGATACTTGAAGTTCTCAGCAGGTTCAATTGCTTCGTCATCTAGTGTTTTGAGCCCAGGATCAACTTGATTGTTAAAGAACATGCATTTTGTCTTCTTTACATTTGGTAGAAGACCAACCTGGACTGACGTTCTTCAACATTTCTGAGTGGCCTTTGCGCTTGTTGGAAGTGATCACTAAATAAAGCAATGTCGTGTGCAAATTTTAGATCAGTGACGTTTTCGGCTTTAACTCAGCGTCATTTTCTAGGCTTGATTGTTATTCCAAGACTCTCTTCGTGACCCTCGCGATCGATAGCCTCTAGTAATACATAATCCAAAACTATTATGAACAAGAAGGGGCTACCGTGTCTCCTTGCAGCACGCCTGTGGCGATTTTGAAGAATTCGGCTTCACCGTCAGAGGAAAACACAGTAGCCAGTATTTCTTCGTACATTTACCAACTGCGTCCACCAAACGTGTGGGGATGCCAAAGTCCTTGAGAATATGAAGCATCTCTCTCCTTTTGATAGAATCGAAGGCTCTTATGAAGTCGATGAAAGTAATTACTGCTGGCAAATGTCTAGCTCGGATAGCTTCAATAATTCTTCTTCGACCTGCCAGGCCTGAACCCATTCTGGTTTGTTCTTAGCAACGGGCCGTGGTTGGGCTTAATGCGGTTTAATATTATTCTGTTGACGACTTTGAGCATTATTTGTTAGGATAAACTTATTCCCCTGTAGTTAATAACTTCGCTAAGATTATCGCCTTTTGTTATGGGAACAGGATTGCTTTCTGACCACTGGTCTGGCTTGTCAAGGTTCATAAGACGCTTGTTTGCAAACTGAAGGACAGTTTGATCCAAATCACAGTATTTTAAGACCTCCGGAGAAATTCCGTCTGGGCCAGCTGCCTTGCCTGTTTTGGTGTTCTTCTTCACACTTTATTATACTCGTCCATGGTTTTAGGTGGGTTTTTAAATATCTGCCTCATGTTGTCATCTTTACTGTCTGCTGGTAATTCACCACCAAGTTATCAAAATGATCACACTAGCTTCCAAGTTTTTCCTTTACATCCATACCTTCTAACTTGGCTGTCCCGGCTTTCTTAGGTACAGACACTTCGTTTGCGAGTTTCCGATTGTTTGTTGTCACTGGATACTATTTCGCCAATGACTTCGTTTAGTTTTTTGTCAGCTATATCAAGGTAAACTTTTTCAAGCATTTCTTTGCTAGCTTTTAGTTTCTTGCCTTGGTTTCCGTCTGGATTCTGATGGTAGAGTTCACACTGTTTTTGAAGATCTTTCCTGGCGTCCATAACTCGAGGATCATCTGATGGTTTTGCTTTCTTTTTCTTACTCATCTTGGAAATGTAATTCCTTGTGGTCTCGTTGTTCGCAGAAATAAGATGTTGGTAGAGTTCTGAGGGGGATTCATTTCCTTGTTGGATTGCACTAAATCTGTTTTTGTTTTTTACCTCAATAGTGTACATTTGTTGCAGGTCATCTGACTGCAAGGCCGACCAATCTTACCTTTATTTTCTTAGTGGCAGGGTAGATTTTCGTACACTGAGGTTGATTCGTGCAGTTAGCACTCAGTGGTCAGATCCAACATTGGCATAGCTACTATAGGCCTCTACGTTTCTAAAAGAGTTTTTCCACTTTTGATTGATCAATATGTAATTTGTAATTTAAGGCCGCTTGTGTCGGCAATGAATGTCCACAGCTTTCCTTTTCGCTTCTGAAACTGTTTGTTTGCTATTACCATATTGGTTTCAAGTGCAATATCGAGAAGCACTTGACCACTGCTGTTTGTTTGTTCGAGAAATGTAAATAGTGCATCATCAGTTCCTATAAGTGCGTTGCACTCTCTGATTACAAGCAAGAGGTTGTGACAAGGGATTGTTTTGATAGTATCCGCAAGTATGTTATAATGCTTCTCAGAATCTTCTGATCCCTCCACAGGAGCATAATGCACTATGACAGTTGTAGCTGGGCTGCCACCAAAGTGACAAATTAGGATTCTCTTGTTTACGGAAGCTACTTCTTCAAAGCTTCAGCGGGCCTTTTTGCTGAGTAGGACTCCGAATCTTCCACAGGCTGTATCTCTTTGATTTCTTCATGCAGTTGAAGTTATTAGTTTGTATTGCCCAAGGGTAGAAAACTTCGTAAAAACGTAGTAAATTTCGAAAAATGATGATTTTTTACCCTGGATGATACCTTAAAGAGGGTCCCCTGTGGGTTTTTCTGGGATCCAGGATTTACCTTTTTTGAAGGGGTAGATGATGCAAGATTCGCGAATGAAAGTATGAACGGGATGCACCCGGATTACAAGTTTGAGGGAAAATTTGGGATAACGGGATTGACGAACCCTCTAGCAAAGCTATTCTACTAATTTACATTGTATGGATAAGTCAAGGAAAGGGAGTCCTCGCTGTTGTGTTTTCACATTGTTTATGATGCCACCGTTGAATTCTATTATTTGATTCTGTTCTTTACAAACAACTGCAGGGAAATGCGCTTACCCGTGCTATCACCTTCATACCATGGTAGACATAGTTATAGCTGCTTTAGGTCCCAAGGAAGCTATGAATTATTTTGCTCGGCCTTCTTTCCTTAAAAACACCAACCTTGGAAGAGAACCGCACGGTTAATCCTGATTTGAACTTCCTAACCAGTTATCGTATAATTTTAGGTCTGAAGCCTAGCGCTATACTACTTTACTTTAACCCAATTAGAGGGTTAAAACTGTGGGTCATTGTCTGTAAAGGTGCACCAGTTTGAGTCTCGAAAGAACATTTTCTTGGTAAACACATAGGTGCAAAGGTTGACTCTTTTTTGGTGTCATTTTAACACAGTAAATTTGTAGGCTTGATTAACGGTTCAAACTGACTGTCATATTGTCTTTAATTTTCAGTCTGTAAGCCTCAACAAGGGATAGTTCCGACCTCAGCTTTGGCTTTGAAAATATATGGAGGCAAATGCCAAGGTTGTAAAGAGTTGGATAATTGCACAACATTCGAAGGGAGCATTCAAATACAAATGGTGAGACAAGCAAGTCCGGAGGTAATGAGTCAGCTTCGCTTTCCCAAGCTTACAGAAATTACGGGTTATTTGCTGGTTTCATTAGTGTACGGCGAGCGGAGTTTAAAAAAAATTTTTCCCAACCTTGCTGTCATCAGAGGAAAGGAGCTTTTTCTAGATTATTCGCTCGTCATCTACCTGAATGACGGACTGCAAGAAATCAACCTCCCTTCTCTTACTACTATTTTGGATGGAGGTGTACGCATCGAGAAGAATATAAATCTTTGCTACGTTAAAACAATACGATGGGAGTCTATTATGAACAGCAACAATTCCTTGGTTTTGGGCACGAACAATAATGACTGCTACGATACATGCTTTGGAGAGAAATGCAAGCCCCCGGCTGGTCATGGCCGTTCAACAAGACAATATTGTTGGGCTCCTGGAAAGGATCCACAAAACGCTGATTGCCAGTCATGTATAAGTATTTTTCTTGGTTGTTATTGATATTTCTATAATATATTACTCATACTTTTGTATCATTTTATTTTTTTAATAAGTACATTTTCCTTTTGACTCTCTGATAACAAAAGTATGTCCAACACAGACATGCACACCTCTCTCTCTAACCGGACACCAAAGTTGTTCCTCGACAATTTTTTGGCCAAATATTTTAAGATATAGAGTAGATGCTTTTTGCAAGTGAAACAATGAAGGAAGAAAATTACGTTTTCAGTTTGAGCTTTAATTTAACGTTTTTACGGTAAATGTTGCTTAGAACAGCAAGAATGTGCATTGTTAACTTGTTTCTCTTTTAGTATGTAATAAGCTGAAATGTGGTGATCAGGGCTGTTTAAAGGGATATACGAGTGGTGAGTTATGTTGTAATGAGGAGTGCCTTGGAGGATGCTTCCAATTGAACTCTCCTCATCACTGCTACGCCTGCAGGCATCTCCGTCAAATGTCAAATGGCGAATGCGTTAAAAAGTGCCAGGGTCACCTATTTGAGGTAAAGGCCTTCATCATAAAATGCAGTCAAATCAATCAAATAGTTAAGACACCGATTGGCTAAAGTGAAATGCATGACCATGTTTTAAACTCATCCTCACGCAAGAAAGATAATCCAATAATCCAAAAACACTTTTCATCGGTTCCCCTCCCTCTCTCCCCTATTCATTGTTGTACTGCTGGTCACAAGGCCAGTGCGGAGCAACAAACGACCCAACATTGACCGGGGGGTGGAGAGGGCGCTCTGTCCTGGAAAGTGAAAGAATTACCCCTTTGTAAACTGTGTGTCTGGCTGAATTAGATTTTCCTGCTAGACAAGGAAACAAGGGCCGTTGCAAGTTCTCTTCTAACTAATTCATAAGACGTTGTCTAAGATTATTATTACACAAGCTTCAGCACGAAAACGGTGGAATTAAGTTTTTTTCAACAAGCTCTGATTCAGGGGAAATTTGGATAATTTTTTTATGAAATTTTAATTTCTGGAAATAGGGATGTATCTACTTAACAGAAATAAAAATCACAAAACTGTTTATTAACAAAGCGATTTTCTTCTTTTTAGATTGATGGGTTCAAATGTGTCCAAAGTTGCCCAAGTAATTATTTGAAACTTGAAATTCCTGGGGAAAGTAAGAAATGTGTCAAAGGTTGTCCTGCTGGATACCAACCAGAAGCAAATATAAGTTCGCCAAGTTTTGCTTTTGTATTGAATAAGAAAAGTGATCCAAGGTGCATCAGGTGTGAAACTGTTAAATGCCCAAGAGGTATGTTGGTGCCTGTACATCAGTCGAACCTGGGCGGTTACTAGAGAAACCGGCTATGGCTATGTTTACTTTCAGTCACTCATAATTTGTCGATTATAGATATATCGGTAGCATATTCAGAATTATTTTCGGCCGCGGGATGGAAAACAATTGGCAAATTTTCATGAGGCGAGGCAAAAATCTCAATTATAGGTACATGGAAAGTTTGACATCTGAACTAAGAACAGTCATAGTACCGAGCCTCCAGTAGCTCAGTCGTTAGGCGAGTATCCGGAGTATAGAATTCGGGGAGTCGTGAGTTAGATTCTAACCTGGAGCTCGGAATTTTTTCCCGAGATTTCTGGTGTTTCAAATGTCTTTCTTCCAAATAACTTGTTATTTCAATTTACAATTGCTAAGCCCTTATTTTTAACCGACGTAGCTGAGAGTTGCAGTGACTGAAAAACGTTCTGTATACCAGACCTAATGCATACCGTAAATTATATTACTGAACGTGAGTTGGCCTAGACCTAAATTTAGTTTGTAATTGGTTCATAAATACTTCATTGACTGAACCTGTTTAAGCTTGATTATCTCGTGGCGATGAAACACGATGACAACTGTTGTGAAGTCTTCTAGTTTAGGCCTTTTAAATTCGCCAAAAACTTTTTTTGTTTCGTTTACTCCGTTTTCCTTACTTGTACATGTTGTAGAGAGCTCCTGTTAAACTTCTTTCGAGGCCTAATTTCAAAACTGCGCGACATGTTGGACAAAACATACAAATATTTGAGCAAGTTTTCATGGCCAACGACCAAGCACAGCGCGCGTAGCATTCACCAGATTGTCAATGTAAATTAGAAAGACGTCTCTCGCAAAATCTCGCATTTCAAAAGCTTACGTGGCTACCGGTTGATCAACTATTCAAGCTCAATAAACTCGGCCTTTTAAAGGAAGTTATTGATCGTAGGGCACCGGATTACTTCATTACAACCTTGGACTCACTTCGGTTTGAACACAAGTACTCTACCAGAACAAAAACATTATATCGCTTAAGCCTGGTTTTCATATGTCGGAAAAATCCCAGACGATCGGGGATTTTGCTTTTTGCCGACCATCCCAGATTTTGCCGATATATCGGATAGTCGCCAGAAGTCTGTCTCAGATTCTCGAGAGACGCCATGTTTCTTTGTGATAGGGGGACTGGATCCCAGCAATTTAGGGGATTGGTAATGAGCGAAATCCATCGTCGACGTCCCCGACGTAACAAATTTGAGTTTTCATTTGTCGGGAATGATTGCCGACCATCGCAGAAATCTGGGACGCGTCGGGAAAATAGAGACGCTCCCGATTCTCCAGATCTGTCCTCATCTATCCCAGACGATCGGGGATATCTACTATCTCAAGTTTTCATTAGTCGGCAAGATCTGGGACAGTCGGGAAACGGTAAAATCCCCGATCGTCTGGGATTTTCCCGACATATGAAAACAAAACCCAGAACTGAAGCAATGAGGAGAACTTTCTTTTATTCCACTATTAAAGAACTAAATGCTCTTAACTTAGAACCAACCACTTCCTTTAGCTTAATGAAGACAACACACTGACTAATAACGTCGCCTCAAACTATACGGTGGACAATTTTAAAGTTAAAAAGTTATTCTGATTTTTATAAATCTGTGCTTTTTTTTTTTATATCATTGTACATTGGATTCCTTTTTTTACTAATGTATTCACTTCCGTTTTTAACATCTCTCAATTTTTCAAATCTTTAGAATTTTTAAGAACCTTTTATTATAATCACTATTTGTTAATAGGCTTTTTATCGTGATTAAAGTAATTTTATTGTTATCAATTTTGTTTTTAGAGGGCCACTAGGGAGGGGGGAGAGTACTGGAATTCTTAAGATCTTTTATTATAATTACTATTTGTAAATAGGCTTTTTATCATGATTGCTGTAATTTATTATTATCAATTTTGTTTTTAGAGGGCCACTAGGGAGAATACTTCATAGTAATTGGTGTCACCCTCTTAAAATAAAGGTTATTGTTACTATCATTATTATTCATTTAATTTTTCCTGATTAATCTCCCCGTTTAATTGTGAAATGCGCTTAGTAATAATTAATTAAGATAACCAACGAAAAAACTTAACCTAGTAGCTTAATATTTTTATACTATTTTCAGTTTGTAAGACAATGGGCGCAGAAAGAGGGTCAATAAAGGGACTTGGATCCTTGGCTCAATACAAAGGATGCACTGAAATCGATGGCAACTTGGTTATTACCATCAGAGGAAGTGGTGTGTCAGGTGCGTCTTACCGCATCCTCCAACATTCAAGCTTCAAATGCATGCACTTAACCCGCACGTGGAAACAACAGTTTTAATTGTCACTGAAAACGTAATGCCAAACTTGTACAGGGAAAAAAGATACCTTAAAATTCCAAAAATTAGCCCCGGGCTTATTTTTGAAGGGGCTTATCTATAGAGGGAAATTTCCGTTTCAAAATCGATTGGGCTAGCCTTATAGTTGGAAGGAAATTTACCGTTTTTGCTTTGTTTTACATTGCATTTGGGGGGGGAGACTTATATTTGGAGGGGCGATTTAACTGAGGGTTTTTTGCGTTACGAGTTTGGGGGGCATATATTTGGAGGGGCTTATTTTCGGAATTCTCCGGTATTTCACACCATCTAAAATTACTTTCCATTCAGACAAACAGGCTAGAGAAAAAAGCAATCAAATCATTCAATATCGACCAAAAAATTCAAATGAAAATGGACAATATATGAATTTCCTTGGAGATCCACAGACTTCCATGGGTGACTTTACAGGGGCTTCATTACTTATATGATGTATGCATTGACTTTGTCCACTTTCGATAGTAAAAGGGTTGAAATGAATACCCGGATAATAAAGCCACATTGACCTGTCCCTTAGGAGTCCAACCAGGTTTCGTTTTTCTGTAACAAGGCTGTATTATGTTTTCCAGG
Organism: Porites lobata; assembly: GCA_942486035.1. NCBI lineage: Eukaryota > Metazoa > Cnidaria > Anthozoa > Scleractinia > Poritidae > Porites > Porites lobata. Next base: position 1,810,369 of record CALNXK010000050.1, on the reverse strand, counting down.
TATTGGAAGAAAGCTTGAGGAAAGTCTTGGAAAAATAGAAAAAGTTAAAGGCTACATTGTGATCCGAGAGTGTAGCTCAGTTACATCTTTAAACTTTCTCAAGAATCTGAAGGAAATTGAGTCTCCAATATTATACAATAATAGGTGTGTTAAGAATGAAAGCTATTTCAAGTAATGTTTTTGCAGCGAAGTAACATTGTTTGAAAAATCGTCTGTTATTATTTTTTTTATATTCATGTTTTTTTAATTTGCTACATGCTCAAATCTTGATGCTTAGGTATGCACTGGCTATACTTGACAACCCCAAACTGGAAGCCATGTGGCCTTTTGAGCAGAACTTGAGTATCACTGTTGGTGGAATAATGGTTCATTTAAATCCATATCTCTGTCCTGGCAAGATCAATCCTCTTGTGAATGATATCCTTAAGTGGAATAGAAGTGATACACAGAGAAGAATTGATATCTCTGAAACAACCAATGGAAATGCTGCTGCATGTGAGTGTTACAGTACTATGGAGCTTTAGCTTTGGCCGAATTACATTGTCAAAAAAGTTGGCTTATTAAGGACTGATTTAAGTATCTTTTAGGTACATTTAAGTATCCTGTTGCACCGCAAGTGAAATTTGAGCGTCTTTAGACAGCCGGTCGCGCGAAATATGCTTTTTGGTGAGGCAAACGATATTGTTTGACTTTCCATTCCGTTTGCGCTAGAATTGACTGCACAATTCCTGTGACAAAAATTGCGGGAAAATAAAGTAATTTGAACATGGTAAATGATACTTTTAGTCATATTTTGAGTCAACTAGAAAACCAAATGACAATTTTATTTCTCGTGTTGTTCTTGTTTAAGCATGGAAGTTGTACAAGAGTTAGATATTGTCCAAAGCGCGAAACTGCTTATTGTAACAGCAACCAATAACTTATTATGGAATGAACACATCAATGATGTAGTTAAGAAGGCTTCAAAGCGGTTGTATTTTCTTGTGCAGTTCAGCAAAAAGGGAAAAGCTTCCTTGCAAAGATCTAGTTCTTTTTTTTATACCTCAGGCCTCTATCGAAACACGGCGTGCATGCGCATGACCGTGAACCCCCAGCTTTAAAGCGTTCACGTTCGCCGAAGGCGGCGAAAAGAAGTACACCAGTTATTGAGGAATTCGATGAGCACTTTGTACCCAAGAGAAATATTCATGAGCGAACATGCTTTAATCGACGCGTTCAAAAGGAAGGAGAGACAGCGCAAGCGTTCATTCGAAACCTCTACGAGTTGGCACGACACTGTGAGAGATGAGCAAATCAGAGACAGAATTGTTACTGGCATTCTTGAAAAATCGCTCTCACAAAAACCTCCAGGTGAAATCGGATCTAACTAATGACACGACGATACAAATGACGCGTCAGTGAGAGCTGGTAAATTTTCAAGTTGCAGGCCATTCAGATGAGAAGCATTTTGGAGAAGTAAATCAGGTGAAAGGAAAACCAAATCCAGAGCTTAAATTAGGTGGCAGCAACCGCAATTTACCTCACAAAACCTCTAAGAACACTCTGCTCGCTCGGCCTTGTTCTCGATGTAATTGCGTGCACAAAGAAGATGAAAGTTGCCCGGGAAGAGGAAAGAGATGTTCTAAATGTCGGCAAGTTGGCCATTTTGCTGCTGTTTGCCGTTCCGTAGAAAAGTGACGTCAGATCTGGGGGAAATACTCAGCAATTTTTCCTTGGAGTTGTTAACTCGCGTGACGAGCACCAAGAGCCACGGAGTGTTGAGTTACACACCAACCGGAAGCCGGTGCAGTTCATACTAGAGCAGACATTTCAGTGATATCTGTATCGGCTTATCAAGCCCTACCGGAACTTCCGAGACTAAAGCCTTTAAATGTTGTGCTGTCCAGTCCAAGTAGGATGCTTAATTGAATAGGCGCAACATCGTTCTTCTTCCTATTCCTCTAGCTGCCCAGACCCTCCTTAGTCTCTGGAATGCGCCACGTGCCCTCTGCAGACAGTGTATAATGTCTTTGCTACCTCCACCCTCACTGCACTTTCTCGCATTAAGTCTGAGTCCTACTCTGGCTGCATCCTCCGCCAATCTCCCAGTCTTTTCCTGCAAGTCATTGAACGTAGATGACAGTAGTGCAACATCATCTGCGAAATCAGAGTCCTCCAGCGATGTTGTGAAATTACACCTTATCCCTCTTCTCTTGTCTCCTGTGCCTTCCTCATGACCCAATCCAAGCACAGTAAGAATAGGAATCCAGACATCACGCACCCCTGTTTTACCCCAGACTTGATCATAAACCAGTCTGATGTGACACTTCTGTCGACAATTTCGCACTCAAATCCCACGTACATGCCTGCTATCACTCTCACAATCTTGTCTGGTATCCCATAACTTCTCGTGATATTCCATAGGCTTTCTCTGTGTACAGAGTCAAACGCTTTTTCAAAGTCTACAAAGTGCGCATACAGACTCGCCTTCCACCCACTTGCCTGCTCTAAGATATTTCTAAGTATAAAGATCTGTTTAGTTGTACTTCTCTTTGGTCGAAATCCAGCCTGCTCGTTTCGAAGGTTCTTGTCTACGCCTTTCTTGATCCTCTCCAATAGCATCCTACAGAATATCTTACTAATGACAGGTAGTATAGTCACTCCTCTCCAGTTGTTACATTCGTGCAAATCACCTTTCTTGAATACCTTGACGACAAGTCACTTCTTCCACACTTTCGGCCACCTCTCAAGTCCCAAAGCCTGTTGTAACAACTAGTCAGCCTAATTGCAGTGTCTTCCATGTCACCTCTCGATAACTCCGGACACACCTCGTCTACTCCAGCCCCTTTCCCTGGCTTTGTCCTCTTCAATGCATCCTTGACCTCTTGTAATCGCCATCTTCTTAGATCTATTTCCTCAATCTCCTCTGTTTCTACTACCTCATCCTCTTCCACAGGATTCGTTGGGTGATCTCTGTTTAATATTTTACTTAAGTGCTCCACCCATCTCTGCTCTCTTTCTCCTGTTTCAGTCCTAAGCACCCTTAGTTTGTCCTTAACACCTACTTCTTGTTTCCGCCTTTCTGCAGTTATCGACTAGGTAACACTGTATAGCTCCCTGTTCCTAACATTTTCAGCGACCTTTCCCTCTGCCGCAGCCCTCTTCTCTAACCAATTTCTCTTATCCTCCCTAGCACTCACTCCTTTCTACTTCGTTGTTCTTCGCATTATACTCCTCTCTCCATCTCTGGCTCAGTCGTTCCTTTCTTGCATCCCCCCATTTTCAATTTTTCCTCTTTCCTCTCCTTGATCTTTTCCCACGTTTTGTTTCCTATCCATGACTTACTACGTTTCTTTGACCTCCACAAAACTTTCTTTACTGCATCTGTGTATGTTGCCAAAATGACATCGTGATCTTCCTCGGGATCCTCTATGTCTCCTAAATCTTCAAACATATTCCTCACCTCAATGTCGTACCTCCTCCACATCTCTTCACTTTGCAGTTTACCCACGTGAAACCTTTCCCTTACGTTCTTCCTCCCCGTAGACCTTGCCAACTTTAGACGTATTCTCGTTTTCACAAGCTAATGGTCACTGTATACATCTGCTCATCTCATTACTGTGGTTTCTAATATAGATGTTCTTATGTTTCCATTCACTAAAACATGGTCCATGTGGTTTACTGTCCTCCCATCTGGTGACCTTTAGGTCAGCTTATGGATGTCTTTATGAGGGAAGGCTGCTCCAGTTATGATTAACCCATTTGTACTACAGAAGTCACATAACCTCTCTCCATTGTCATTCATAACACTAACGCCAAACTTCCCCATAACCTCCTCCCTATTGGTATTGTTGTTGCCTACCTTAGCATTCAAATCTCCTATCATCAAAATCATATCATTTGTGTTGCAGCTTGAAACATTTTGCTGCAGCTGGTTGTAGAATTCATCCTTTTTTCCATCCATGGCATCAGTTGTTCGTGCATATGCTTGTACTACCGTCAGTTTTTTGTACTTTGAGTAGAATCCTGCTGTATTGATCCTTTTGCTAATCAGCGTCCATTCTGTCAAGGCTCCCTTTGCCTTTTTACTCATCCTGATGGCTACTCTTCCCTGTTGCATCTCATCATTTCGTCCGTAAACTACCTTCTCTCCACTCTGCAGTGTTACTGATTCCGCCCCTTTCCACCTGGTTTCACTCATCTCTAGCACTTTAATTTTATACTCTTTCATCTCGTTAGCTACTTGCATTACCCGCAATGCCTACTTCATGGTCCTCACGTTTCAGCTACCGATGATCGTCTGTCGCTTGGGGGCTACTATGGAACCTACCGGCTATTGAGCTTCCGGCTGGCTTTGTCCCAAGAGCGTCATTGCAGGTTCAGAAGCAATACCCCCAGTTAGTGTTGTCTCATTATCAACGCTTCTGGCTTCTATAACAATTAGTGTTTTTATGTGGAAGGGTCGTTAGACCTACGCCCAACCCCCCAACCTGGAAGACCAGGGGGTCATTCTTTGTCTGGTCTCTACCCTTCGACCTTTTCGGCATGGGTGACCCTACCAGGAGTACAAGACTCCAGCCGACATAGCTGTAGGGGTCATTGAGACACGCAAACTGTCCCACCATGATAAGGTGGTTGGTGACCCCATTCGGAGCAGAACGTGCGTCGTTGTGATACTCACTATTATTTCATGCAATAAAGGTTTTTTTAACAGCACTTTTACCTCAATCATTCTGATCATTACTATAAAAAGAGCATAGACTAAATAAGTTGTTGCCTGCTTTCAATTTTAATCCGCATTCATCAAGGGAATATGGGCGCTTTGCAATTACGAAGTAGCGTACCAGTCGTTTTAGAAATACATTCATTATGTTTTATCAACGTCTCGGGCGAATCCAAAAAAAAAAACAGCATTTCTTGGCTCATGAGAGGCTTGAGTTTGAGGCCACCATCCTTAAAACAAGTTTTGAAAAAATTATCTAGTGAGACGACTTTCATGGAAAAGAATCTATGAAATAATTTTACATTTCAGTGGTACGAAAAGGTCTAAGGATTTTTTTGCCAAAGTAAATTACAATATGCACAGATAATACAACTCAATTAACTTCTTCGACAACCAAGTGACTGGGTTTATAACTCGTAAATTTTCGAAGGGCGCCGTGGTGCTCATTAAAGGAACTGCAACTGGTTGATAATTTAACAGGTTACTCTCTTTGTTTTATTCTCTAGGTGATGTCCAACAAATAAATGTGACTTTAGAGGAAGTAGATAGAGCATCAGACGGGACGAGGTGTGATCCAGTTTGTGTAAAGGTGGAATGGGATGAAGTTCCGACTGACGATTATAGGAATGTTTTGTTTTACACTGTGTCCTACAGAGTGGCGTGAGTGTACTACATTGCATGGTTAATTCTCACAGTATTTAATTCCTAAAACTATCCTGACCCTTCCTACCATTGGGGGAGGCTCCCAAAGATGGAAATTTTAAAAAAGATATTAAATTTGCTTTGCTCTTAATGTTGTTTTGAAGAGCTGAGCAATGAATATTTGATTTTGAGATTTTAAAAATAGCATACCCTGCATTGTATTTGGGGGAAAAACATTTTTGATTAGTTATGACAGTGGCATAATCTGTACTTTTTGTCGTGCGAAGGACAAGTATAGGGCAGGACAGTACCGTATCGGGCTAAATTCGCCCTTTTGTTTTGGACTGTGTTATGGTCATTTTTAGCTCTCATCCAATACGGTCTTGCAGATACCATAAGCCACGTTCCAATTTTAAGCGAAATTACTGGTGTTTTGAGATATAGATAATATATAGATTTAGCCAGGGCTAAAAGCGAAGCTCCCATTAATAAATTTATATTTTAAATCAAACAATAAACTTGTAATCCACAAATCAGTTAACTTAAGGGCACATTCATGTGACTTTTGAGGGAAAGGATAAGTTATTTTAGAGTGAAACATCTTACATCGAGTTGATAGCCTAAATATATGTACACCCAAAAAAGAGCAAACATCTTCTATCACATTCAAGAACCATAATGGCTCTTGATCACAGTAGATTAGGCCTCGAAAACAAATTTTTGGAAAACAAATCAGGCCGCATTTTTTTGCGTTCGACAGGTTTACTTTACAAATTCTTCCCAACAAATCTGAGGGTGTGTAAACCAGCTTTTTGTACTTTTTATACATCACATCTGAGGTGAAACAGTACTTTTTATCATACAGACCTCGGACAGAATACGGCATTTCACAAGTTTTCAATATTCAGGACGATCAATCGTGGGCTTTTAGCGAAACCGTTCAAGAAATTTCTAAAATCACCCATACGGCCAGCCGGTTCTCATTTTTAGTGGGAGCTGTCAGTGTGATCGAGTGTTTGAATGAACTTTAATGGACATACGCTTCAACATAATAACGAATTTATTATCATTTTTTTTTGTTATTTAATGGTTCCAGTTATAACGATGTGTAATCTTCTTATAAAGCGTTTGATACGCGCGACATTTCTAAGTACTCCTGCGATGTTCATGAACGATGAAAACAAACACCACGGACAAGCGATTAAAATTGCAAGAGAGACTACTAACAATCAATAAAACAAATATAATTCGGTAAAACATTTACAGAGACAACAATTTTCATTCACGAAGACAAGTATTAAAGTGTCTCTAAAAATCCTGAGTCTTTAAGCTTAAAGCTTAAGCTTAAGGTTATTTTGGTTTACTTTCAGCCGGCCTCCCGGTGTTTGTTTTTTTGTCAAAGATGAACTCCTGGAAACAAGAAAATCACTCAAATTTTTCTTTCTACAGCCAAATTTATAACTAAATATTCTTCGGAACGTTTTTTTTCTATTTGCCTTGAGAAAATATATCTGAAGGCCTTTTAAAGTTCTGTAAGCTTATATCAAACCTGATACTAGATCAGATCATTGACTCAAATCTCAACAAACGTGCAAAAACTTGCCGCATAAACTGTGCTCGACTTCATGAAATTAGATATAACAAAAACAAACATTAAATATAATAATTACTCAGGCTTACCATTCGAGATTCAGTTCCTGAAAGATATCAAGGAAGGCCATAGTTGCTTGAGACTTTTAAACCCTCTTACGCATTGAGCAAAGTGAAAGACGAAAACGATGCCATCCGAAATCGGATTACCCAATTTTGACAAGCGACGCATTTCTCAACCAAAAACCCAATAAACAAACCAGCCATGGATAACAGAAGACTCTTGATAGCAGCTGTATTTCATTTTGTACATCCGGTGGAAAAAGACAGTTAAAAACATCACAATTTGACACAAAACTCTGTCAGCTTTTGCTGTCAAAGTAAACAACTTTCAAGATGCTGCATAAGTTTTCCGCATGAACTCACCTGTCAAATTTTGACCAATCAGAGTACAAAAATTGGACGTAGAGCGTGACCAACGCGTGACCATGGTAAGAAAAGTCTTCCCCGCCATTATTTTAAAAAAAGTGGCTGAATTTTCGAGTCCGAGGTCAGTTTGAAATCAAAATCTTGACAGTGCGGGGCCATAGTGACATAAACACAACATATTTCATCTGAATCATTGGAAAAAATAGACTTGAGCCTGCGATCATTTGAAACTGGTAATTTGTCAGCGGATAACTTCAAAAAAGTAGTCGACCTCGATGGGTCGACACTTGAGCCCGCGGTACGGTCAGGTGATACTGGTCAGCGGATATCCTGTTTTGACAGCTGTCAATTGATCACAACATTGATGTGCAGTTAGTTTTCTATTGGGCTCCCAAACTAGCTAGAAAGTGTGAGAGAAAACATCGGTTTCCCTGTGGTGCGGACGGACGGTCGTACCGTCACGTGATTACCAAATTTTCTCGGAAGGGTAGATTACCACATTTCCTTAGCTATGGGGCCCTGTCCACGCGCACGCTTCGCGCGCGCGTGGAGCTCCGCTATTATATCATGTAGATAGTAATCACCTGGCAGTTATCTTTATATTACAAACCTTAAAAAAGGTTAAAATGTAGTTATTTATCTGACTTGATGTGCAAAACATTTCAGACCTCATAGACAAATCACTGAATATGATGGCCAGGATGCTTGCAGCCAGGAAAATGAGTAAGTGTTACTTTTGATATTATTTGTATCTAGCAAAGAAAGAGAATTAGCCATGCTTTATTTATTTTTTATTTTTATTTTCCGTCCCATAGAATGTAAGCTAGTTCATTTATCATTGTCTTTCTTTTTGTTTTTCTCAATTCGCTGAGAATAAATGGAAAAAAGGCGGAGAAGTGTTTTAACCAGATTTTTTTGCAACAAGACAATAAATGCTAATACCAAAATGCGAAGAAGTAACAAAGCAAGGTTTCTGTAAAAGACCTTGAAGAAAACTCCGTCATCGGGGAAGTCTCTTATTAGAATTTATTCACTCAAGTGGGTGGGGTGGGGGTGAGTGCTTATTTGAGTTTGATTGGGAGGAGGAGTGACAGAAACGCATAACGTATGAGTATAAAGATTATCCTTAATTGAGCATAAATTTCAAATGCTTATCAGCAAATGAACAAATTCATTCGCGTTGCATCGGGTCAGTGTTCCGCAAAACAAATGTTATCGAGTAGCACACATAAAGAAACTAGATTATAAACAGAATATTCAGGCAATAATTTATTTTAAAAACATCAATTCTTAAACATATACGATCGTAAGGCAAAGATACAAGAAACATTTCAAGTGTACCAGATCGGTGAAGATCGCGCGGCCTGTTGCGGTATAACTACAGGTCGGAGTCAAAAATCAAATCAAAGTTGAACGAACTCATGCCGTTAAGCACTTTCCAAGTGTCGTGTATACTTTTCATAAGCCACACACTACTCCTAGAACCATACCAGATCGATAGGCTAAGCTTCTCTATCTCCAAAGACTCTTGAGAACGTCCTGTTGCCGAACGGCCACGATGCTCTTCTGAACCTCCATGATCAAAACATTATTTTTTGCGTCTTCTTAAAACGTAACCAGTCAAACGACACAACCACACGTTAATCACCACTACCGAAGTATAACTAGACCAGCCAAAGCGACGGATGTCAGAATAAAACGAAGGATTTTCAATGATTGTACCGGTAATGGCGATTTCGAATTTAGGGTTGACCCAACAAATTTATTCTGAAGAGACAAACGGAGCGCATGCGCATTATCGTGAACCAGTCCCTTTAACAGATCGGCGCGGCGCAGCTGGTTCCCTTACAGAAATCTCGCTTAAATCACCATTCTTATGTGTGAAAGGAAGCCCTACCCGGTATGGTTTTCGTGCTGGCGCAAAAGCTTTCCTCCTGTACAGCAGGCTAAACATCTCGGACAGCAAACACAGTTTCTTTTAACGACTGAGATTTGAAAACATGGAGTCTAAGGGCAAGAAGAGAGAAAGGAGTATAGTAGGAACGAAAATACCCATTTTTGGGAGGAATCTCGCTGAGAATAAATGGAAAAAAGGCGGAGAAGTGTTTTAACCAGATTTTTTTCTCCGTGTTTGAAAAACTAAGCGTATTCGAAATGCTTCCGTCCAAACGGAAACTGGCTAAAATAATCAATAAAAATACGATCATGATCCCTTACAGGAAATGCGCTGTATGATGTACAAGATATCATCATATTTGAAAACCTCCGTTTTCGTCCGTCCAAAGGAAAACGATAAACCGGCGTTTTCAAAACTTTCCTCGAGGGGACAGTTTTTGAAAACGTACCTTTTGGTTTCCGAAAAGGCCGTTTGCGTGTGGATGGAGGCCTAAAAAGGAAAAAATCTTTCCGCGTGTACTCAATAAGTTGACAAGTTAATCAGTGAACTTGACAGAGGCTTCAATAAGTTTGAAGATAAAAGCCCGCCTCCTGTTAAAATGGGACATGTCGATGGTCAAACTCGTGCTCATTTTCCTTAGTTAACCAGCCAACATTGAGTGGCTGACATTTATATTTAATATGTTGTCGTTTTCTACTTAGCTGGACACGCCGGGATCATATTTTGGATTCTGCACGAGAGTAAGTGGGAAATAATGTTACAGTTAAACTCCGTTGATACGGTCACTAATGGGACAAAAGAATTTAGCCGTATTACCGGCGCAGGCTCAAATTTTATGACTTGGGGGCCGTAATGACAAATACGCCGTACATCGCATTCACCGTTTTAAAATTCGGCTATAAATCGCCACAAGGGCATTGTAAGTGTGCCGTAGTCTGAAAACAGTATAAGAATAAGCTCACATTACTAGGTCAATAAAATTGACGTGTCAAAGGCACTTTACTTTTCTAAATTTCGAACTAGTGGCAATATTAACGGGGTATGAAATTATAAGAGATTCTACTGTTAACGGGTATTAATTATTAACCGGTGACCGCATTAACGGGTTTTTTTTTATAAGAAAGTGTTTGTCCCTTTTACCCCGCAGAAAAAAAACTGGCCGTAATAACGAGGTGACCGTATTACAGAGGCGGCCATAAGGCGGGGTTGCATTGTATTTATTTTCTTATTTGCTGTTACGTCAAGGCTTAGCACAACTTTTGTCTGAATACAAAATTACCTAATCATTATTTTGACTCATGCGCTGTTTGATCATATATGCAGTTAGTGGGATGTGGATTGGGATAGTTAGTGGGATAGTTAGTGGGATGTGGTGCTGATTACATTGATTGTAAGCCCCCACATTGAAAATTCAACCAACTTGTATCAGTACCTTTGTTATACTAACTTTGAAAGTGAAAAATATGATTCGATGACTTAAGTGCGAAATTTAAGACCTTGTTAAGCGTAAAAGGTTTTAAGGGAGAACTTGGCCTGCGTTACCGACGGCCTAAACGGTATTTAACGCTTTGTTAACACTATACCAGATACCGTATTTATTCCATTAACCGCCCTGGGCGTTTATTAAATTTTTGGACCTTGAGAGTGGGTGCTTATTCGAGGTGGACGCTTATTCGAGGCTGGCCCCTTATTAAATTTTCACCATTTTCAGCAACTGAAGTATTTTTATTTTGCAACAAGACAATAAATGCTAATACCAAAATGCGAAGAAGTAACAAAGCAAGGTTTCTGTAAAAGACCTTGAAGAAAACTCCGTCATCGGGGAAGTCTCTTATTAGAATTTATTCACTCAAGTGGGTGGGGTGGGGGTGAGTGCTTATTTGAGTTTGATTGGGAGGAGGAGTGACAGAAACGCATAACGTATGAGTATAAAGATTATCCTTAATTGAGCATAAATTTCAAATGCTTATCAGCAAATGAACAAATTCATTCGCGTTGCATCGGGTCAGTGTTCCGCAAAACAAATGTTATCGAGTAGCACACATAAAGAAACTAGATTATAAACAGAATATTCAGGCAATAATTTATTTTAAAAACATCAATTCTTAAACATATACGATCGTAAGGCAAAGATACAAGAAACATTTCAAGTGTACCAGATCGGTGAAGATCGCGCGGCCTGTTGCGGTATAACTACAGGTCGGAGTCAAAAATCAAATCAAAGTTGAACGAACTCATGCCGTTAAGCACTTTCCAAGTGTCGTGTATACTTTTCATAAGCCACACACTACTCCTAGAACCATACCAGATCGATAGGCTAAGCTTCTCTATCTCCAAAGACTCTTGAGAACGTCCTGTTGCCGAACGGCCACGATGCTCTTCTGAACCTCCATGATCAAAACATTATTTTTTGCGTCTTCTTAAAACGTAACCAGTCAAACGACACAACCACACGTTAATCACCACTACCGAAGTATAACTAGACCAGCCAAAGCGACGGATGTCAGAATAAAACGAAGGATTTTCAATGATTGTACCGGTAATGGCGATTTCGAATTTAGGGTTGACCCAACAAATTTATTCTGAAGAGACAAACGGAGCGCATGCGCATTATCGTGAACCAGTCCCTTTAACAGATCGGCGCGGCGCAGCTGGTTCCCTTACAGAAATCTCGCTTAAATCACCATTCTTATGTGTGAAAGGAAGCCCTACCCGGTATGGTTTTCGTGCTGGCGCAAAAGCTTTCCTCCTGTACAGCAGGCTAAACATCTCGGACAGCAAACACAGTTTCTTTTAACGACTGAGATTTGAAAACATGGAGTCTAAGGGCAAGAAGAGAGAAAGGAGTATAGTAGGAACGAAAATACCCATTTTTGGGAGGAATCTCATTAAATTTCGGAGGAATACATTAACGCCCATGACTTTATAGCCTTTTTGCTTTATCTCGTGGACAAATGAGGTAAAATCACACCAGATGATTTGCTATTTTTTGTGCCGCTTTTACTGGTTTTACATGTTTGAGAAGTTTAAATATCTCGCTATCGATGAAAAATTCCAGAAAATGGTCATCTTTGTAGAACTTACCAATTTTCGGAAAACTAAGTATGCTGATTGGCTCCGAAGTATATTCTATTGTTACTTACTTTCGGAAAACTAACACGATGGCTTCATTGGCGAAAAATGTCTGATTGGTCAACATGGCGGCAAAATTGTCCCTCGTGTGTTTATTCCAGGAGAAAGAAGAAAAACTGGAGTCCTTTTAAGCGGCATTTATTGTTTGATTTAAATTATAAATTTATTAATGGAAGCTTCGCTTTTAGCCCTAGCTAAATCTATATATTAAGATTATTAATGTGTTAGCTAACTTCTTGATATTATCAGATACCTCACTATTTAAGACGTCATAATTACGTTAATTACGTCACTACGACAATCAGGTGGTGTCAAAATGTTGGAAATGATGAGTTCATTACTTGTGCTATTTTGGTGGCCGTATCATGAGCTGTTTTTAAGTTAAGGAGGGGGATTCTAGGAGCCCCAACGGTCACAGGCAGCCAAAAAAAGGTCGCTCTGAATAGGGTTTATGTACTACTCTATAAAAAAACCTACTAAAAAATGTATTACTCTACAAAAAAACCTACTATACTACTAGAGAGGAGATTAAGATTCAATTGCACTTGGACGGCAACGATGTTGTTGCTTGAGTATTCTCGGTTTTCACTTGACGTCACCAAAATTCAAACTAAGGAGTTACCGATTCTGATGAGTGTTTAATTTCAGGTAATACAGCAGCTAAACACCTTTTCCTATGTAAATTTTCGGTTCAAAAAGGTTCTTCATTTTGGGATAGAGGATGCTTGAATTTCAAAGCTTTCGCGTCACGCAGCACTTAGATAGCTAACGTGAAAGCTGCCATGTAGGCTAGAAAGTTACCAATTTTTTGACGTTGTCTTATTTTAACATTCCTTGCCTCAAAATAATATTACTTTCATGTTTTTGAGTTCCTCAAGCGATTAATTCCCGCTTTTGTAGAAAACCTCGAAGACAGATGTTTCTTCATATGCTTTTTCAGATGGCAGATGTTTTTTCGTATTTTTCTTCTTTCATCTCCCAAATTCTGAACCTTCTGCACTGAATAGTTTTAATTTTGATTTTTGATGGCGTGACAGGGTCAACAGAGAATACAGGAGGGAGTAAGACATTGGTAGGGGGTAATGATTCATCCCACCCACCCAAAAAAGGCAAAGTACTATATGCTTCTCCTCAAAACAACTCAAAGCAATGAATATCCCAATATTGCTTGTTTATTACTGTTTATGACAGTCCATTTCAGTTACGTTTTCGCAAGTTCGCCATGTATTTCCATAACCTCAAACCATTCACACTGTACGCATTTCAAGTGGAGGCAGTGCTACTTAACAATGAGGGAGCTAAAAGCAATCTGCTATTTATAAAAACAAAGGAGAAAGGTATGTATATTAGATATTGGTAATGGAATATTTCTTTTGCCTATACGATATCTTAGGTGTTCATTGGTTGGTTAGAGTTTGATAATGGCTTATCACTAAATTAGTTAGGTACCAGATTGTGCACGGGTTTGATTCCAGGCCAGATCAGCGAGTGTCGTACAACAACTGAGAAGGTATTGCCTTTGATCCGAGTTTGTAGATGGGCTTAGGCTTTAAGTCTCATTGCTTTTTCGTTGACTGACTCTTGTGGGGAGTAAAAGAACCTCTGAGGACATGACAATCCTTGGCGGTGGCCATACCCAGCGTGTACCTCTACGAAACAAATTAATTGAAGCTAAGCCATGTTGTACATGTTTTGGCTCGCTCATGTGTATTAACCATTAAAATGGAATTTATAAAAACAAATCTCGTGTCAAGGTATACTAAAACACAAGAAAGAGGCTGCCATGACAAACCACGCACAAATGTATTTAGTAAAGTGACAAGGCAACTGGTACCAGTGAGCATGAAGACAACTAAGAAAACAAAATAATAATAATAATAATAATAATAATAATAATAATAAAGATTTTAAAAAGTTAGAACAAAGAAAACAGGTACGACCAATAAGGAGAAGGTAAAATGACTGCTGCCGTTAGTGTGACAGGAATTAAGGGCAACAATCTCTGGGACGTTTGCAAAAAAGCCGAAGTGACCACTTTATTATCATAATTAATAACAATCATAATTTTAATAACAAACATATTAAAAAGATAGAACAAAGAAAACAGGTAGCACCTATAAGGAAAAGGTAAAGCGACTGGGATGACTTTTGCAAGTGAGCTGAGGTGTCCACTTTATTACCAGAATTTCACCGATAGAGATGTCAGCAGGAAGATTGAAGGCAAAAATTGTCAAATTTTGACCGAAATAACTCCAGTTAGCAAGGACACCCGCTATCGAGGACATAATGACCCATCTTTCTAATTAAGACAGCATAAATGTTTTCTTCCATTTTTAACATTTGATTCCTCTTTTCAGTTTGAAAACTGACCTTTTTTCTTTTCCGCTTATTAAAACTAACTTTCCGTTCGACCCGTTAGCGTTATAATCGGTTTTTCCTGTGCGTCCAAATATGTTGCATTCAGCATACTTACAAAAGCTATTCTCACTGGAAAAAACACGCACAAAAGCTTAAGGTGGATTCCTTTGCAACATACGCGTATAGCTGTCGCATTTGCCTGCTGGAATTTTTAAATTGTTTTTAAGCCTAAAAACACAAATTTCCAGTGGACAAATGCGACAGCTATCCGCGTATGTTGCAAATCAATCCATCCTAAATTAACAGGAATGCACTTCCTAACATTTTCACCCTGACCTTATCCCTCAGTTTAGAGAGCAGCCTGGTTGATTGTTCAGCCAGTTCTAGTAAAGCTTACTTCTCGGCACCTCGCCAGGGAGTATTTCTCGTTTCTCTCCTCCATCGCTGCGCTCCCTTTGGCTCAAATTACAGCTGCCCTTTGGCAGGTGTACATACGGTTTTAAACCCTCCATAACAACTAGACCTAAGACTTGCTTTATTACGCCCAGAGATAAATAGTCGCCCGCTCAACCCGCCACTGAACCAGCTGCTCTACCGGTCTTTCCCGAAAAAGCGACTTGGGTGTCCTTGCTTGATTTCTATTTCAAAATCGCAAACAGTTTGGGGGCTGTCAGGTCGGAGGCTCAGTTTTCAACGTAACCGCTCTTTTTCATGCGGCAGAGCTCGAGTAGGATACTGTCCGCAATTTCCTATGAGACTCTTTTGCAATCACTCTTGTTGTAGTCTTGTTTATTGAAGATATTGCATTTCTTATGCCCTCAAGCTCATTTCTTTGTTTTATACATATCGCGTGTTCCTTAAGCTACGTAAAAACGGATGCCACAACTCCCAACATGCTTGGCCAACAATGTTGGCAGTTGTTGCGTCCGTCTTGGCAGTGCCGTGTGGGTGTTCCGGGTGAGAATATATTACAGTTTTTTCTGTACGCTATGCTACTCGTAAGTAGTTTTACAATGTTGACCTTTTTCTTGACAGTACCTTCTCAGCCAGTTGGCCCTGAAGCAAACTATATCAATTCATCAGCGCTACTTGTGAAATGGCAGCCTCCTTTGTTTCCAAATGGGAACATTACCACGTACATCGTGAAGTATGACTTGAGCGATTATTTCCCGTGGAAGGAAGACTTAAATTGGTGTTATCGGCAGATTTTTACAAGTGAACTGGGCAAAACCTACGAAAAAGACGAGGAAGACAACGGTAAAAACCTCGACTGTAAGAATTGTAATGACATGAGGAAGAGACTTTATGGCTCGTCTTAAGTATTAGTATTAGTGTGTACTAAAATATTGAATAGCGCTTTTCGAGCGCTCTGATTGGCTCCTCAAACTCAGTAGAAAAAGCATTTTTTTTTACCACTTATGGGGCTGTGTGACGGGCCAAGTTCTTTGTTTTGTGGAGATATTGCCATTCCTGTGGAAGTTTACGTAGTTTAATACGGACTGACTAGCAATACCACGACATAGTGAATACGCCTTCCCAAGGCAGGAAGTAGCCACAGAAATGTCAAGTGTTCTTCAACTGACGCTGATAATTAAACAAACCTTCTCTAACAAGCTTCCTTAATTTTTAGCTTTAGGCCTCCAGATCACATCTTATTCCATTCTTTTTTTGTTTTGTTCAGGGTCTTATAAGAGAAACGTAACTTGTAACTGCGACGAGAAAACCAAGGAAACGGAAACACCCGAAAGGCTGGCTGCGATATTTAAAAAGGAATTCCAGGACAATTTATTCAGGGAAATATTTGCAAAAAGCAATGATGACGCAGATACACCAGTAACCAAATCCGCTGTGGTCTCTTCAACTCCCTCCTCGACTATCCACAGTAGGACCAACTGCAGTACTTATGCTCAGGTGAGAATACAGTCAACTCTCGCTTTGCAGGCACCCCGCTACAACGGACACCTCAATAAAACGAACAGCAGCTAAATCCCCGGCGAAAACAATTACAGACGTTTGACTGAAATAAACTCCCGCTATTAAGGACTCTCGCTAATGAGGACACTACCTCGAGGTCCCTAAAGTGTCCGCAATGAGGGGAACTGACTGTAGTTTGAATGCCTGAGATCGAAGTTGAAAAATTCCCACTGAGATTATCTTTGTGTACGCTATGGCTTTAAAACGTGGGATTCTTCAATGGCTTATCAGCAATTGTCTATCGTGACTTGTTTATCCATGTTAGATTATTGATAAACATGAGTAAACTCTATTACTGTCAGTGTCTTAATCGTCTGCTTGTCACTTTCACAGCGGACCTTGCAAAAACTGTCAAAAATGTTTTTATAATTACTCAGGTGATTATAGAGATTCGTGTACTTTGATTGGTCGAGGATTGTGTCTTATGTCGATTCCGTCCCCCTAATTTACAGGTTCATGAACAATAGATTTGGAGGCCTGGGACACTTGCTGACGCGAAAAATGAAACTAAAGACACTGTTACTTGCATTGCGGTGCGACAAATAATTAGTTTCCCTGTCATGGTGCGTTCTGTAATTGGGGGCAGTGATAGAGGTCGTGATATAGTGTAGGTCTTCTAGTGCTGTAAGGCCTTGGTATTTTCTCTCTCACAGCAATTATGTGTCCGTGGTTATCACGCTGTTTTATCTCATCTCTTTTGTTATTTTTTAGGCTGCTTTTTAAGTTTTTAACAGAACATGACTCTTGTACCGCACTTTTCAGACTCAATTATGCCAAATGACAACCACAACTGTTGGAAAAACTACAAACTCCTCTAAAGTACTAACACCTTCTGATAAACCAACGTCTTCAAACCTGTCACTGCTAACCAATAAACTCTCGTCGAATGACACGTTAGTTCTCAATGGTACACAGAAAAGTGTCGTCATTGGAAACCTGAAGCACTTTTCAGACTATAGAGTTGAGGTACGGCATTCTATATAGATCTTTCCTAAAATATTAAAATATTTTTTTCGAGCACATGCAGTTGTAGCCTCCCTCTCCTCAGGGAGAGTCTGATGCTCTTTTTCCTTGGGATAGCTACATTATTCTATTTTCTCAGGGGAATTGGCAATAAGATAGCCTTAACTCAATTATCTAAAAGCAGTAACACGCCGCGCATAGCTTGTGGCTATCATATACGTGTCTCATGTGCATCGTATGTTTGTTATATAAGGTCAGTTTTTCTTCCCAGTAGCGTGATGAGAATCTTCCGTGTTTCTCACACTTCTTTACGCGCCCCGCCCATCTCCTTGCAACGATGAACTATTCACATTCCATTTGAATTGTAAATATCACACCTGGGGATTAATTAATAATATGCAAATGAGTATATATAATAGGAAACATTGACATGCTTTGTCCCATTCACTTCACTTTGTCTGACACGAAAGGGCGATTGGCAACCCACCCTCCCTCCCTAGCGAGTAACTCCGGTTCCAGATTACCTATAATCAGTTCAGTCTGTGGGCTTGTCCCAGGTCAGATTGATTCCCCATACCTCATTGTAATGTCATGAATAACAATACCGCTCCCACAATCTTAGGCTGAGTATCCTATATCTGTATGGCATTAGATTCCTTGAATCATGACACTAAGTGCGACAAAAATTTCCCGGTCTTCATCTGTTAACCATGTGACGTCACGCATTTAACTAAAGAGTACATTTAAGACAAATCTGTCAACAAAAAGGTCAAAGTTTGCTTTCCACACTTTTCGCCCTCAATTGCAAAATAGACATTTATCACTTGGGTCAAACCTATCTATTGAGTGGTGATGAAGTTTTCAAGGAGAAAAGTTAATATTAAAAAAAAGACGTTTGTAGTTCTTATTAATTTTTTGATAGATCTGTGCTTGCACAAAAGTTGGCTGTGCGAATGGCACGTCTTGTGCTGTCATAAAAGGGATGACCGACAAAAAAGGTAAGGAGCAAGCACTACTTCCATTAGATAAGAGGCAAAAACAAGTACAAGTGATCATATATAACCTTTTATTGCTATTCTTTCAGTGGAGGTAAATATAGTTTTGGTAAAGATATCATTTCCTGCCTTTTCCCTGCATGATGATAAACGTGTGACTTTCACAGCCAGATCAGAATTCTTTTTCAAAAGTTGTGCACACTATTTCGTGATTTGTAATACGGAAAGCACGGTTTATTTAGGCACAAAGGAGATACATTCCTGCACGTCAGTAGTACTGAGGATAATCACCTTTACTTGAATTCCAATGTGCAGTACGTACAAAGTAAAATTCACTATATTTCACGTAGTTTCTTAAAGATCCATGAATTCCCAATATTCCTATCCTGAGTCATTTTGACTACAGCTTCTTTTTAGAGTCTAGCAATTTTCAAAACTTTTTGTAGCAAAACCCGTTTAGTTCTGTTCTTGTCCCCTTTCTATGGCCACCATTCTTGGCCATTTTGATTATACAGCGGTTCTCACATTGAGACGCATTAGGTACCTTAGCTATGTAGTATGAAGGACCCCAAATATGAAACTCTCAGTGATGAAGTCAATCCGACATGGCTGGGTCAGAGAAATTTACAAACCCTGAAAGTAGGTTAGGCGTTTTCCTCTCTACATGGGATGTGGCGTCAAAACGAAATGTACCTTTCCTTTGAGGCCTCAAAGTAAAACTTTTAAGTGCCCCTCCTTTTTATCCTGAACTTAACAGAGCTCTTGTTGTATGAACAAATGACATGAATGAAGTAAGAATAGTTTATCGTTTTGCTTTAGTTGATTTAAATCTGTCACTTTTCTGACTCACTGTGATTCAATTTAGATACAGCTGATGATCTTGTAGAGGATCTCAAAGTGTCTATAATCAGCAAGACAGGGGAGGTAAGTAGTATACAAAATAGTGGTTCTACTTTGTGGATCAGGGTGGATCGCGGGATCCACCTTTAGGGTGGCGTCATGGATAAAAATAGCTCAATACTTAAAGGGGCAATGTGAGCTTGAGAGGGTGCGCGCTGAGGTAATGAGAATTACTCTCAACGTGACTTTCTCTGTCACGTCCAAGGCTCCGTAATTTACAGAGACGTTCACAAGCGAATTGGGTTTGGATAAAGGATATTTTGATAGAATTTACGGAACGTTTCTTCTTTGGTTATGCTAGATCAAGTTTCTTCAATTTCTTCGCCAAGAATAAAAGTGTTAAGACAATTTTACTTGTAGTTTTGAAGAAAAACAGCATGCTTTTCATAAAAATAGAGCGCAAACAAAAATTCTACGACAACATATTGTCTTGGTCAATAAAATAAATAAAAGTTTTGTTTCATAAACGACCTACAAAAGACTCTAAACCAAAGATGAAGACCAAGACTATTTCAAATCATTAGCAATTATACCTGCATGTCGCTACTGATTTTAAATTTGGATGCTGACAGAACAAAAAAGACGCTGTTATTGGTGTTTTTGTTTTGATCTTTGGGAAACACACATTGGTCGCGCAAAATTTTTCGATAGTGACGTGTCGAATCACTGCGACGTCGAGAAAAATGGAATCAAGTATCATTGGTACCGAGTAATAATCCATTGTAAGCAGTCCGTGAATAAACGGGAAAGTAAACTCTGCTATTTTCTAAAAATATGCTCAAACACAAACAGTTCAAAAACATGGCATTCACAGGAAGTAACTCGTACTGGTGCCTCTCTTAAACTCCGTTGAGAACAAGCTGAACGAGCAAACGGTCGTTTCCTTCTCCAGAAGTTTAGTTTCGTCACAAAAGTCATGGCCATGCTGTTTTAATCGTTTGATAAAAAAAGCCAACGCCAACTCGAAATAGCCGCTTCATGATATGTCCACATAGTTAGAGAACACATACAAAAAAAATCCAAGAGCCAGCAGCCCGTAAAATAACTCAATAGAAAGGCTGTGTGAACTGCAAGGAGGATCACATCTAAGATTCAATCACTCATTGTGGAGAAGCCGTCGTTATTTCTCTGCTAGTACAACGGCCGCTGATAAGAGGACACTGTAAATCCACGTAAAAAATTCCAAGGGCAAACAATTTCAAAAATAACGCACAAAATTCTTCTGTAATCACAATAGAACGATTCTTAATACAAATAATATAAAACTTCGCTAACAATCAAGTGATGGTTGAGATTTCCAAAATTTCCAAAATCTCCGACAGAACTTGAACAAGTCGGGTTGACGTTTTCAAGTTTTTATTGGTTCGCGCATGCGCCAGAGGTGATATAGCCCCTTAAATGGCAATCTCGATCCCAGAGCTCTTCTGCGCATGATGGCCAGGACGGGAGGAGCTCTGGGAAACCCTGGAACAAGATCGTCTCTGATTGGTTTCAGCTTACGCGCGGAGTCAGAGCGTAAGCACTAGGGTTAATAATGCTTTATTGAACCCTATGACGTCATAGTTGAAAAGAATAGGTTGTATTGCCTTGATCGGTCTTGCCCAAATCGTAAGTAATCCGCCAATTTACGAATAATTATTTATTTTGCAACGTAGCGTAGACAGATTGATAAACGCAGAATAGAGTTTGAGTTCTTTATAAGGAAACTGCCGGTGTTTTTCGCTACATGTTAGTTCTACTGGTACTCTCTGCGGATAACCGTAACGCCAACCTAAACTGCTAGTTGTCAATAACTTTTTTTCCAAGTTTAAAATCGACCATATAATGCCAAGTAGAAGCCCACATAATATTTCATGTTTAAGAGTTTGTGACAGTATAAAACGAGAAGTTATATGTACTATACCCAGACTAAGGCAGTACTAAAAACTGCATGAAGGCGAGTGTGGAAATATTTTAATTGAGAACAACCCTTTTACACTAAGGTCAAGGTCAAGGCCAAGGTCTATAGCTTCCGGTAGAGTAGTGGACATTGGAGACTTCCCTTGCGCGGGAAGTCTGTTGTGATGTGACTTGAAGGAGTTATGTTTTGTAGTGTAGCGGTGAGCTAAGTAGTGCTCGTGTTCACTAGACTGTATGGCGTCGGTGGCCCGTTAGAAATACTACATTGGCGACGAGGATGGTTCCAACGAGTGAAAAGGTTTGGCCGCCGTTGGATTTAACTGGCCCTGCTTCACAATTCGCTGAGCGGTGGCGTAATTGGAAGCGTGCGTTTGCCTGCTTTTCGTTTCTTAACTTGTACTATTAACGAAATCCAAGAGGGTGCAAATATAAAATATTTTTGAAGCCTATAAGGATGTGGCAAATTAGAATTATTGAAAATCAGCTTCATATAATGTTGTTACTAATTCCATTGCACAAACTGAGCTTCACTAATCTGATGATGTCAGGTCCACACATGACGTGCTTTTGACCTAAAAATGGCATGATCTCAATCCTGCATGGGACGAGCTAGTCATCATGCTAGGCTAGCCTTTCCTCCTCCTAAGCCTTTTTTTTGTAGACAGCATTTTCTGTAAACAAGTTCGTATTTTTTCGTTCTAACATGGATATCGATGTTTGTTTTAGTTTCGTGTCTCTTGGAACCCACCGAAAGACCCCAATGGAGTTGTACTTAAATATGACGTAGAAATCAGAATGGTAGGTTCGTCACAGAGAAACATAGTCTTTTGTGATGTTGCTAGAAAAGTAAAAGCAAGTCGAAATGGATCTTGCAAATAAAGTGACCTGACAGTACTGCGCTCATGTTAAAAGCGAGAATCCTTAGATGATTTGCCGCCTTTAACCCTGCATCTGTGATCTGTCAATGAACAGACCGCACTGTCGTGGAATAGCTTGCACGCAGCTGCCTTTCCTAGGTTGAGGACGGGCAGTACACTTGCTACAATAGAATAGTATTTCGAACTATTTGCTATAAAAATAGTTAGCTGAATAGTTTACTGCTGTTAATCTATTGTTGTTGCTGTACTTATTCTCGTTTGCAAATAGTACTGGTTATTCTATGTTTTTTCTATGAATAGGACTCTAATCCACCGGAATTACAATGCAGTGATGGTAAACAGCCTTACTACATACTGTCACCTGCTGCTGTTAGAAACGTTTCTGTTCGCGTTCGAGCCATCACGCCTGCGGGAAATGGATCCTGGAGGGACAAAAGTTTTTCCGTATTTACATTCTCAGGTCTTTACTTAATTTTATTTTTTAAATAATGTTGCTTTTTGATGATAGTTATAATTTAATACCATGTATAGACTGTTTAGACACTATAGCAAAAATGATTTTTCTCCAAGTTGAGCCAGGAACGCAAGAACATGGTGACGAAGGAACGTTAAACGCCAGTAGATAAGTCAGTTTTCCTTTTGAGTGTTACAATCTTTGTTTATTGTTTATTAGAAATCTGTTGTTTCTATCTTTTAGTCGGAGGTACTCCTATCAGTAAAAATGATACTGCAAAGATTGCTTTGATAACGTTAGGAGTCACTGTTACTCTTTCTACTGCGGTGCTGGGGATGATTTTCTACCGAAGGAGACAAAAGAAAAATAACCGGTATTCAATGAAACTGCTTTGTCATTCAAATTTTTATTGTGCTTTGATTGTATTAAATTTTACTCAGATTTTGTTTCATGTTTTGTTTTGATTTACCCGGACGATTGTAACAAACTCTTTCCTGTATGTCATGAAATGACCTACCTATATAGAATAATAGTCTGTTGCACACGCTCCAGCTTATGCAGAATGTAGCTGAAAGTCTTATTTTCTACTTATCTCGCGAATTTTAAAGAATAACTGTTTTTTATCTATATATTTAAAGAACCCCTTATTTTCACCGTATTGTGTCTCCTGTAATGGACGTGTGTGTATATTAAACGCACCAAGCGCACTGCAAGTACCTATAAATAAATTAGTATCATTAATACTATATTTTTTTATTTCTATCATTGTTATGAAAGTCAAAAGGCAAACGGGAGCTAAATAGAATCAATCGGCGACGTTTTTCCTCACTGATCTTACACCTTTACCCTCAACATCTGATTGAGACCTGCAGCAATTCTACCAACAAATTCATTGATAACCAGATGTAACAACGGTGTTTGTATTGAATTGTACGAACTACAGAGCTGTCTCTGGTACGTATATGCTCAAACGGGTGCCCCAGCTGAAAGAACAGTTTTCTTTTTCTGTATGTAGTGGATCTGACAGATCTGAGTTGATGCTGCTGGAAGTCCCACTCGAGCGGGTTACTATCATGGAGGAACTGGGACAGGGTGCTTTTGGAAGAGTTCATAAGAGCGTCATGAGGGATTTACCTAAAAAGAGTAAGTCCTCCAAACTCGGGAACCACCTGGACACCCAACAAGGACGTATTGTCGCTACAAAAGTACTACATGGTGAGTGAGTTCAGAATATGACTGAAATTGAAGTTAAATTATGTTTCAGAATCTGTTCACACCGCGATTTGTACAATTGATTTTTGTTCTAATCGTAACAGGCAGTAACTGTGCATAAAATAGCTTGCAAATTATTAACACGCTTGACAAAACGCACTGGCCAAACAAAACTAATTAAAAATACCACTGATATCAAAATCTAAATGAAACTAACAGAAAAATTGTTAAAAAGAGCTTGAGAAAATCAGGGTAATAGAGAACTCACGATAGCGTTGTGACGAGTTCAGTGCTCACACACTTGCACACACCAGTTACTTACCGCTTTCCTCAAAATTAAAAGTGTTTGGTTAGTGAATCGGACGTTTGAATAAGTCTTTTTGCTAGATTTGGCAATAGCTTATAGTGCATGCAAATCTGTTCCTTCAAATTAATTGCTGCTTTTCACTGTCAAGTCATCAACCATAAAAATCAATACCGTTCAATAGACTTTGTCCAGAAACTGGTATGTGAAAGAAGGTAAATATACAAAAATCTTCGCTCAAATACAGGTCAGTGCAATTTTTCATATGCGAGATATTCGGAGAAATTATGTCCCCAAATTTATACAATGTAGAGCCTTGTGTGGAGATGCCTTGTTGGTGCCCATTCAGATGGGCACCGACAAGGAGGTCAGAAACCAACAGAAACACATGTTACTGAGTTTTGCTACAAAAGCGTGAATCGTTCGTCAAGGAACTCAAAAACACTAAAGTAAAAAGACTCTACAGATAGCAAAATCCCTAGAATAAGTCACCTTTAAACTACACGACAGCTCTCAATGGCAACCATGTAAATACCGAGTCACGCAAAAGCTTAAAAATTCAAGCGCACGGTACAATTGAAGTGAAAATTTGTGTAAATATTATTTGTTAGCTGCTCTAATACTTCATCAAAGAAAAAACTCAGGAGGATCCATGATGTTTTAGTTTTTAATTTTGATGACGTAAAGTGAAGGTCAGCTATAATACATCCGTAACTCAACTCAACTCTGATATGTCCAATAAAAGAGCCCATTAAAAACAAATTTAATGCACGCTTTATACGAAAGGAATTAACGTATCTGACATTTCCTGATAAATTTCTTTGATTGTTTTTTTTTTCCTTCAGAGAATGCCAGCGAACAAGGCAAACGGCAGTTTCTTCAGGAAATTGAGATGATGAAGGAAGTCGGCACACACCGTAATATCTTGAACATGCTCGGCTACTGGATCCAGTCAGAGCCCATTATGTTAATCATGGAATATGTCCCAAACGGGGACCTTCTTCAGTGGCTTAGAAACAAAAGGAAGAAGGTATCTCTGCTCCGCATCCTGATTTAAAATGCTAGTCTTAAGATGTTAATAAAGGATTTTTCCTCGAAGTTAACAAGTCTTTGCATGTTCACCATTCATATTTAAGCACATGGCGTACAATTTCTGAGAAACAATCGACTAGACTGAAGAATGTAAATGGGTCCCAAACAGAAAAATTGAAATGTGAACTTCCTTGATCACAACATCGCGCATTTGATTATATTCATATAGATATTTGCGCGCTATAAATTTTTAAACTATTATTATTATTATTATTATTATTATTATTATTATTATTATTATTATCCTGTAATTCCGTTTAACCTTGAAACTCCAACATACCACCAGATCTTAAATGTGATTAGAAAAATGAAGGCGTCTGGTTCTCCTTGTCCCCAGGATCAACTGTCCATCATTTGTTTCAAACGATGTCCTTTTCTTCGCACCTATTTATCTGAAATTATACGCACAGCTTGGGCAACTGAATCCGTCCCAGGCGAATAGAAGCGAGCCTGCACAATCCTTAACCATAAAAAGGAAAACGCTAATGACCCTGTTAACTTCCGTCCTATTACTTTAGAATCTGTGCCTTTAAAGGTTTTTACCTCCTGTGCTCGTAATGCCATTTTCAACTTTCTCGCCGCTAACAACTATATTAAACGTGAAATTTAAAAAGGCTTTACACCAGGTCTTTCTGGAACTTTTGAGCACACTGCTGAAATGGCTGATATCATTAACAAAGCTCGTACGAAACAGCGTTCACTCGTTATTACTCTTCTAAACCTTAAAAACGCCTTTGGTGAAGTTCATCATCATTGATTACCACCACATTCCCGATCATATCAAATCACTGGTGAAAAGTCTGTACACTGACTTCAAAACCTCCATTCTTACAAATGCATTTCGTATCAGTTGAACGATAGATCGTCAGGTTTATTTTCAGGCAAAGGCAAAAACTTACATAATTCACTTGAAACCACCGGCTCGTCGTTTTCATTTTCTAATATTGCCGTCTCTCCAGGTAGAAAACAAATATATATTTACACTACATAACAAAAACCACGTCTTCTTTTGTCGCGGCAGCTTTATGAAATCTTTGAATTCTTAAGAATACCTTTTAGCAGGTAAAAATATTTCGGTGAACTATTTCATACTGTGTTTGCTCTGCAAAAAATGACGTTTTACATTTAGTCCGATTTTATTATTTGCAGCTTACTATTAAAAAGAGCTATGAAAATGATGTCTTCGACAGGCTTCAGCTTCCTGCTCCCAGAAGGTCAAAATTGATGCCCCAAAACAGCCCAGTTGAAAACGTAGACGAAGACAGCATCGGAAGAAAAACAGAAGAAGACGGCGAAAATATTTCCAAGGAAAAGGATATTAAAATCTCCAAGGACGACGATTTATTCAGAGAAATCCGTCCCATTAAGATGGAACCCCACTGCTCAGACATGGGAGACGAAGATGATAAGGAGAAAGACGAAAACACGTCATTTCCACTAAACGAAGGTCGAAGGAAGCCTGTGTCGATGCTGGGGGTACCTTCCATCAATATTGGCCATTTCTCCAAAGGTACACAGCTCACTTTACCCGAGCCCTTAAGAACCACCCAGCAAGAAGATGACAGCTTTGAAGGGAAGGAGGCCGACGAAGAACAAGTCATTAATGCGAAAGACGTACTTTCTTATGCGTGGCAGATTGCTAAAGGAATGGTAAGAATTTTTTCGATCAGATGTCTTAAACATGTTGTTAACATTTTTGAGCAATTTTCAAAATATCAATTTCTACATATTTTGTTCAAATAAAGCCTTTAGTGAGTTATTTTCGAAAAAACACTTAAAAGATCCTAAAGTGCTCGGGTTTCTTCAAAATCGAGGAAAGTTTGAAAATCGCCATTTTTGTCTTCCGCCGCCGTTGGAAAGTGACAAAAATGATGCATGTTCTTTCTTGCTGGTAAACGCGATAACACCTAGCAATGTACTTTTGACATATCATAGCACTTTTTTCTAAAACACTAGATTATTTTTAAAAAGTGTCAAATTAGTCTTTTCTGTACGTTTTGGTTACCCCACTTGAAGTGCGTGAGCGACTAAGCTAATTTTCGCTTACTTCTATTAAGACCAAGTAAAGCCCACTGGTACATAGAGTTTGAGGCCAAAACTATAATGGTCTTAAAGCACATCCTTTATACTTTGTTGCGTGGAAATTTTTTCCCCGCCCCGCAGAAAGTGTCCTGTAGAGAAACGTGAAGTCTATTTTGACAGCTAAATTAATTTATGGAGCAACTTGTTTCTCTGCCGGCATATACCTACGCTAACTAATAAAAAAATTGCCCCGGAAAAGTTTCCAGATGTTTCTTAGCCTTTGACTATCGGATAATATACACATATGTAACTGTTACCTTTTGATTTTTTAGCTCATTGTACCAAATAAGTGCTAAAAACGCTTCCATTGCCTTCTATGGCATGTTCCGTAAATCCCATTTGTTACCCGTGTCGACTTCATCGTTCGATCCGCGTAAGCAATTGACTAAAGCTGATTTTAAAATCTTTCCCTGGGAGGTTGTCATCACTATTCGTTGTAGTAAGACCATACAATTTCGTGAACGGATTGTAGAAATTCCACTCCTTTGCATTCCCCGTTCCAAACTATGTCTGACAGCAGCCATCAGAAACGCCTTTCGCTTTACCGCCGCAGCGTCTGCTTTCAACTCTCCAGCGTTCAACTGGATAGACGACGAAAAGCAGCTAGTAAACATTTTTGCCTATGGCTCCTTTATGTCCACCATGGGAATTCATCTTACGTCCCTTGGTTTCGACCCCAAGCTGTTTGCCGGGCACTCTTTTCGCAGGGGTGGGGCGTTCTTTGCATACCAAGCCGGCGTCCCCATCGAATTGATTAAAGCCCTCAGCGATTGGCGCACTGACACCATACTAATATATTTAGCGATAACTTTAACCGTTCGTTTTCATTCTGCTAACATGCTTATTAAAGCTACCCTCTCACATACTCCACACCACTTTCGCAACACCAACCGTTCCACTACTTTTCCCTTTGGGTTTGGACCATAACTTTTAATGTATCAAATATGAACTCTTGATTAGATATCTAGTGGATTATTAAGTAGGAATTTGCTATAATAGAATAAACTGCCTGTTCCAAAACAAGAGTCTTAGTCTGTTGTGGTGTTTAGGTGAATATTAATCTCATTAATATGAATCTAGACACTAATAACGGAAAGGTCTGGGTTGGGGGACAGGCAGTTGAATATTGTATAGGAGTCGTCCTATTTCAGAATTGAACAATATATTGTATGAGAGTCTTATGACATACTAATTGTAACACACCACGCTAGCGTGTAGTCTATTGCTTAATTTGTGATATTATCAGACAAAGGCTTAGAATTTTAGTGCACTCTCAGCAAGCAAGCAAGCAAGATTAAGCTTTTCTAGAATACGGTATTCGAACTTCAAGTTTCCCTCCCACCCACTCCATAGGCAGTTTTTGATTGTGTTGTTTGTTCCTAGTGGTTCTGTATTTTTGTTTCTTGATCAATATGCATAAGATTTTGAGTGTATGGACCATAATCTAGTGGATTATGTAAGAAGGAATTTATGATAATAGAATAAACATTTTGTAACATTTGCTTACCCCTTGAAAGCAAAAACTTCGTCGGGAAGCCTATGAAATGACTTAAAACCGCGTATCGAAGAAAAAAAAACAGAACTGCTGTAATATTAAAAAAAAATTATCCTGTTATCTCATTACTCGGGAAGCGCCAGAAAAAGGCGTAAAAGTAAATTCGATGAGAGACAAGCGTTGGGGCACGCGCACGGGTCCCACGGCAGTACATTTAGGGCTTGTTTACATGGAGGTGGCGAACCCCAGGTAGGTGAGGTAACCCGCTTAGGTGGGGTAACCCGCCTGTCCATATAATCGCTCATTTTATTTTGATCACGTTTACATGATAGGTGGGGTGACGTGCCAAATGTTACTTCACCTATCTGGGGTTCCCCATCTCCATGTAAACAGGCCCTTAATTTTAATTTCCAATTCTCCCTTGTTGTGAGGGATTACGGCAAACATGCAATTTAGATGAAAAAACTTACCATTGTGTTTTCCAGTTCATCTTCTTGACTTTCATTTGTCTGGTATTAGTGTATGAATGTACTTCTCGTCAAGTAAACTTCGCGCAACCGTACGCCATCAGTGAGTGAGCAAGAGATTTTACAGGCTGATGCGTTCCTGTCTTGCGTAACGTCAGTGATTGTATCGACCCAAGAGCCATAATGGCTTTTGATCGACCTCGTTCCCAGGGTTCTCTCTCTTGCTTCGAAAAAAAGAGAGATCCCTGGTGGCAATATCCAATCAATTGCGCGCATTTTCCAATTTTGTCAGCTCCCGGAAGTTAGGAAGACTTGAATTGAATAATACCAGTAATACATCATATGCTCTCAATTGTAGTATGTTGTTATAGTGATACAAATGGCAACAAAGCTTGTGTTTTTCGTGTTGATATCTAAGATATATATGATCTCTGTACAATGAATATATAATAGCCCTTCCCGCCATTTAAGCAAATAACACGTTGCAGAAGTTTATTAAATTACTCAAAAGTTAATAACTTTCATTATCACTCTTTTAGGATTACCTGGTCAGCAAGGGATTTGTTCATCGCGATTTAGCAGCCCGTAACATTCTTCTTGGCGAGGACAGAGCGGTGAAGATTGCTGATTTTGGTTTGCTACGTCACACCAGCGAGGGTGAAATATATGAAATGACGAACGTAAAAAGACTGCCGCTAAAATGGACGGCACCTGAAGCTCTTGAAAGCGGCATATTTACCTTTAAGACTGATGTGTAAGTATGGATATACAGAAAGACGCATTAATTAGTCCCCTTCTCGCGCGTTGGATTTCTTAATGTATTGTCAGGGGCTTAGCTGCCTTTAAGCCATTAAGCCCGCGCTCAACAGGAATTTGAGCAAAAATAAGTGCAGGTGATCGTGTGTTCATAATATATGTTTTAAACATTTACTTCTCCAAAGAACTTAAAATAGACAATTCTAGAACCAAGAGTCTGCTTTCGGCAATACCTTTGCTGTTGGCAGAGAGTAGCTTACTTTATCCGTGATCTCCGCCTACATAAACGTTTAACTAAGACCTAACGTTCTTCCGTTGTCACACAGTTGCGCTATTTATAAACAGTTCCCGGTCCCCGTTGCGTAGAACGTCTATCCCGAGCCTTCTGCTTTTTTCTGTATGCTTTTAGAGTTTCATACGAAGTTTGCAAAGACGCGTTTGAAGGCAAAGCTTGCGAAGCCAAAGATCATTAACAACAACAACAACAACAACAACAACAACAACAACAACAACATGAGGGGACTAATAACGTACATGCGATTCCTCGATGCAAACACATAGATTGTCATCCTTAGCCCTCTTGCACTCACATAAAGAGATGCTCATTTATTCATGGGAAAGTGCTGTCAGATATTTTCGTCCAAAAACATTTTTTGTAATTAACACAGACGCTCAAACATTCATCCCAAGTGCTTATGACATTCTTTTTCAGAAAAGGAATGGCCCATTTTTTCTCTGTAGTAATTTAAGACTATTTTCCTGACTTGCTGATGCTTTTTGTTGCAGATGGTCCTTTGGAGTGGTTTTGTGGGAACTGGCTACCATGGGTAAGTTCAGCAAGTCTTTGCATTGCATTATATAATAACTCGGTCAATTTGTCTAGCTCTCCAGGAAATATAAGAGGGATGCCATAAGACCGTCTGGCTCAAATGACATGGCAGATTCAGATTTATTCCATTCTCAATATTCGCATCTTGTCACATTATTTTTCTTATGTCAAATTAGCCACCAATCACAAAATTAACCAACTACCAAAAGTAGACCCAGTTTAATATTACTTGATGCAATTTATGTATTTTTCAAGTTATAGGACCACACAGTCTTATTTTTACAGGTGCTGTCAGAAATGAGTTACAAACAAGTGTTAAAACCACTTAATAAACCTGCTTTTTAATATCTTTCAATGATCACAATTTAGGGGGCACCCCATACCCCGGAATTAGCCACACTCGGCTGCACAGTTGTCTTAAATCTGGATATCGGATGGAGAAGCCGAACACATGCAGTGACGAGATGTAAGTCAACTCTTCACCAACCTACAAATTTATATAGATTTTATCTGAATTTATAAAAATGGAAAAAGTCCGAGAGTTTGACAGGATCAGTAATCAATTCCTTTTAAAATCTGACAGCCTTTGCAAATCAATGGAACCTTTCTTCTTTTCGATGTTTCTATGTATTTGTAGGGGTTTTTTAAAGTACAGCATGCGTGTTACTTTATCGAAAATTATCTTGTCCATCCTCACACAAAATGTTTCAAAAACTTTTTTCTCTCTCAATAGATACAAATTGATGATGGACTGCTGGAAGGATGATTCAATTGAACGCCCCTCATTCTCTCAACTGATACTAATTCTAGAGGAGATGATGACAGTCGATACGCCTTATTATGATTTCACACTGTTAGACGAGAGCCAGGCATGTTACAACGTTGCATCTGCTGCTACCACCAGCAAAACCGTTACACGTGAAACTCAGCTATAATTCCCCATAAGTCTCCCCTTATTAAATATTTGTCGTAACGCATTTTCTTTGTCTTGATACTCTGCGGAGGGACAGAGATGACGAATACAAGCGCTTGACGGGTTAGCACACTAAGTTGCCAAATGGTGTAAAAAGAAAACATTGATTGGCCATCGGACCAGTATCGTTAGTTAATTCAACTAACAATCTGCCATTCTCTATAAATGGGTAATAAGGTAAATTCATGATTGATTTCGTTTATCGCTTGTCTCACGAAAGTCATATTTGCTATTGATGGGTTTCGACTGCTTACTGCTAATCTCTATCACGAAATTTTAAAAAGAGTCGATTTGTCTAGAGGGACCTTTAGTTTCCAGTCGTGCCTACAACTGACTGGTGCATTTCGAACCTCATAGACGGTGGAGTTTGATCGGTAGTCTTAACGTTGTTAATCTTGTAAGTTGTTCCTTCATCAGTCCACTGTGAGTTAACGATGAGCGAAACCAATCATAAATAAAACAAGGCAAATGAAATCTTTGATTCATTATTTAGCGATTAATGAATTCGGCTTTCGTAGGATATGAAGAATTAAGCAGATCTCGGAGGGTGTTGCATTATTATTCATTCAAAATAATTCCTAGTTAATAAAACATAGCTAAAACATGCTTACCTGCATCGATGTTAGGTTCATCTTCGATAGCGTACGTTCAGGTTTGTCCAACTCCGCAAATATTCTCCAAATAGCAAGTGTCGCCCTCCGAGTTGTCTTGTTGCTGTTTTTGCCATGTTTTTAGCTATTATTTCCCGTAAATCCACCGGTAGTTCTTACTCTTGAAACGAGTGAAATGTCCGCCATTTTTTTTTCACAACCAAAATAACTCAATCTCGTCCCCAAGTCTTCTAGGTAACGATGCCTTAACCTGTAGCGGGCTGCATTTTTGACGTCATTTCCTCGTTAAACACAAAATTATTCCAAATTTGTTCATCGGTGGCTGGTTATGGTGAATTACGCGTGTGCTTTTGGCCAATCAGGATTGGGAAAATATTTTGAATGAATAATAAATTAAGATTATACCACTTTTTCATTCTCTTAATGCACTCTGTCCCCAACAAATTTGCATTAGTATTGTTTTCAGTTTGTTATCTGCGCTGAATAAGGTCCAGGGAGTTTTTAAATAATTTGGTGTATATAACACACCATTCTAAGTAGATAAAAAATATTAGTCAATATAGCAACTGTTATCCTTTCAAATAGCATTTCGAAAGCTAACTCACAGGTTTTAGGTCAAAGGATAACTATACATGTACGGAACGCTTGAGAAGGGTTTGTTTAAGCATAGAACTTACCAGGAAAAAGGACAATACCAATATTATAACAACGATAACAAACGTTTCGTTTATTGCAGCAATAACCTATGGCTTCATTTAACAGACGTACACTGTAAAATGAAAAGAGCCAATTTGGCCCCAAAAATGGGGCCGAAACGGGTGAGTCCAGAATGGTACTGTTTTTGGGGCCAATTCAGCCCCACTGAGATGGGGCCGTTTTGGTACCAAAATTTGGGGCTAAATTGACCCTTACATCGGGGCCAAATTAGACCATGTAAAGGGTCAATATGGAAAACACGAGGGCCATTTTGGATTTTCCAGTAGCCAAAACAGCCCCCTCAAATTTTGGCCCTCTTAAAAACTACCCCTCCAAAAGTAGCCGATTCAGCCCCATATTGGGCCATTATGGTTTTTTTAATTTGGGTGGGGGCCTACAGATTTTTTCCCTTAATTACGGTATTGATAAATAATGAAACCAAACTAAGGCTTATTTCAAACATTTATTCAGTTCTGAATAAGTTACTGTGATCTGTGTACATCATAACAACGCGTATTCCAACCTATTTATGTAATATTATCTTCGGTTAATCTCAACTTTTCTAGATTGAACATTTAGAATTATTGGAGGAATTAAATTGGCCAAGAGAGACACTTGTCTTCGGTGCGATCAAAGTAACTACTTCTTAAAACGGTTTTCACAAAAGACAAAGTCAAAATCATAATCAGTATCATAGGAACACTTAAAACCTGTAGTGAAAATCAAAAATTGGAGTTGTAAAGGGTTTCATTAATTAAAGCTCACCAGAATTGGAGTCAATTAAGGTTTCTTTTATAACTCGCCTTTTGACAAAAAAAAAATAAAAGATTGTCAGAGTTGGTCAAGTTCTCCTGCTAACAATTCCGACAATGTACATTAGATTGAAGCAAAAGAGTTTTAAGAGCAATAATGAACTAAGATGCTTTAGCTATATCAATTCTCAAGCTTCTGATTACGACTCCGACTCTGTCTACCTTGCTAGTGCGAGCCTTTAATGACTTGACCTAATCCTTTTGAAGGGTGGTTTTCACTCGTGACAAAGTCAGGGTCATAGTCAGAGCACTCATCACCTAGTGAAAATCAAAAATCAGAGTTGCAAGGGAAGTGATAACTAGAAGCTTGATGGAATTGGAGTCATCACAACTTTCTACTCTTTAGATTCTGCTTATGATGTAGAAAACCAGATTAAGCAGTGGTGTAATCGTCGAAGGATAAACCACTTACCAGTCAAAATTCTTGTTCCCATGCTTTATAGTTTTCACTAGATCAACACTCTATGCTTTTGATTACATTTCCGACTCTGTATCTTACTACTAAACCAGCCCAGCCCTTAATGACTTGGCAAATGTTTTAAACTATATTTTACTCCAAAGATATTATGTTTAAAAAATCTTGCCAAATCTTGGTCTATTAGAGTGAAAGAAAACTTCCATGAAAAAAATTTTGACAATTTGGCTACACCTTGCGAGGTTGTCCTGAATTAACATTCAGCAAGAACTGAGGTATTTGCCAAGTCATTAAAAAAGGGAGGAAACGTTGACAAGTGTCTACCCCAGTCCACTTTCAAGCAATGCCTGATCTAGAAAAGTCAAGATGGCTTTGCATTGGGTGTATGATACATTAAATACATAAAAACACCCAAGCAATATTATCACTGCATCAATCTTCTTCTGAGAAAACTGACAAATAATGCCTCCCTTTGTCACAACAAAATCCTGAATTTTCCTGTCAACATCTGCATCCCTCTGCAATAAAAACAAATGTTTTAATTTTAGAAATGATAAAAACAATAATCAAAACACAACAAACAGTGCATACACATAAAAAGTCAGTATGGTCACAACAATACTATTGTCAAAAAAATGTTGGTTTAATTACTTCTTTCCAGTTTTCAGGTATGCATGTATGGTATACTGTATAAATTATAGTTTGTTGAAATTATGCTTCCTTTATGTTATGGGAAAAAGAATGACAGCATAATTATGTCTAATACATTCACACATCATTGAGGAGGTAATTACAGTGTGCATGTCCTGATACAAGAAGATTCTTTTAGTACATGTATTTCTCACCAGTCAAGAAATTTTGCAGCTGTAAGTCAAAATTTATTAAGTATTATAATGTAGCCATTATTATTCTGTGAGATTTGGTGTAGTCTGGTGACGGGAATGGCCCCCAAGGGATACCTTCATAACAAAAGCTAAATTCCATCTCAATTTTGTCTGACTTCCACTTGTATCTGGGCTTCCCAAGCATTTAGGGTTCAATGTACAGTTGAGTTTGTAGTACTCCTGTGGTATTTTGAATCACAATATCAGGAAAAACATTGTATTCCCAAAACACCTACCTCTACAATAGTGAGAAATTCCTCCCAAGGTCCTCTTAGCACTCCGATCAATGCCGCAGAACCTTGTTCACTACCCAAAGGATGCCCGCCTTTCTATTTCTGCCATAGGAGAAATGTTATTAAATTAAAACTGGTTGACTTGGAGCAACAAGTTTATTTACACACAGTTCTGAGTAATTGTGGGAGCAAATTGACTGACAGACCCTCTTACCTTAATCACACCTGCAGAATTCTGCAACCTAAAATTCTATTTCCTAATTTTATGCATAAGTGTATTATTATAATTCACATTATTGAAGCAGAATTCTGCAACCTAAAATTCTATTTCCTAATTTTATGCATAACTTTATTATTATAATTCACATTATTCCTTCAACCCTTTAAGCCTTGAGAGTGATCAGCATCAAATTTCCCCTTGAAATATCAATGCTTTGTAAAACAGAGTGTTCTTGAGAATTATGGACATGATCACACAATCTGCTTGATATTTTATCAACTTCTTCCCACTACTTCTGTAGGAAATGAATAGGGGCAACAAATGAGCATTCAAATTTTGATCTTAGGGTCAAAAGGGTTTTAAATTTCTATTTTTAATGCATATATTTTGCACTTTTTTATCAGACAAGAGAAATAATACATTGGTAAGGTAAACCTTACTTAAAACAGAACAAGTACTGAAATCTACAGTGTAAATGTATAACCAGACCACACCATCCTTACCATCTTCTTTAGTTGAAATTAGATATGTTTATCATTCTCCCTGTTTTAAATAGGGGACAGTGAGGGGATGGAAGAAGTGCTTTTTAACTCCTCCACTGGCTTAACTACAGAATACAGGGTCACTTATTTCCTTATCATTAGATAATAAAATTAAAAACATCTAATGACCCGTTCTTCAAAGGGCCATTCCATTTAATATCCACACCCCCCCCTATGGACGAGTTTTTCAGAGGGGTCTCCCTCTTTTTGGTGTAATTTCTGAGGGGTACACTTTATATAAGTGATTTTCTGAGGGGTTAGTGATATTGAGATTTTCTGAGGGGTGTTTAACAAATACTAACTCGCCTTTCGCCTTCTCACATTACGCAAAGAAGTCTAAAAGCGGGAACAAAGGGAGGAGATATTTTTCTTCCCAACCCCTTCTGGCACTTTTTTCTTCGCCTATATTGGGGAAAGTCGCATATAGTTAAGACTGTGGGCTTGATATCCAGATATCCGGGACGTGGTTTTCACTGGGCCTTCATCATGGTCACAAATGAAGTTTTCCTTGCATGAAGTGCTGCAGAGCGAACTATAGATATATATTTAAAAAAACAGCAGGCAAGAAAAGTTGACTTGAATGAGAGCTTATTACTGAATGCATATTTAAGATGTAAAACTAGAATAAGCTGAAATGTCGCAACAATCGCCGAATTCTCTTAAGTTTTTGAATTAATTGGAGAAACATCATATTAATTAGGAGGGTTTTATAGTAACTGTAAATTAAATTTGAGAGTTATAGCAATTAATTGCTAAAACCATGAAATTTCTCGAAAAGTATGCTTTTTGGCAAATCAAAATTAGGGAAATAAGGGACGAGACTTCGCACAGCCACAAAGTCTCAAAAAACATTTAGCAAAAATAGCAAGTGCTGTGGACGTTGTTTAACTTAATCGGTACAGGACAATCTACAATATAAAAACTGACTCCAAAACTGTGCTTCACAACATTTGAATATATAATTATTAATATGAAGAGGAACGGTCTTCTTTACTAGTACCCAGTACTCCAATGTTACTGATTCCTTTTTTTAAGATCTTACGCACAAAAATGACTATATACCAAATGGCCTCTAAACTATGCAATCAGTAGAAAAATTAAGGACACAAGACTTTCAGAAGCTCCATAAATACATTTTTCTTCTCAGACCGGTTACTCTTTTCTATTTAGCTGGTGCTGTGCTGTGAATTGGCTTTATCACTGATTTTTGGAAATGGTCTGCTAAAGACTGGAATTTTCTTTTTGTTAGTTTGGTCGTAGGTGTATACCTATAATTATATACACAAGTGTTGCTAACGATAAGAGAAGTTAGTTCTGTGTTGCCTTCAGGTGCTAACTGCCTCGGGTGAATTAAGGAGTGGGTCTCTTGAAATTTGTGAGGGGATGGTCTAGTTAAAGGAGATTTAACTTATCGACTTGAAACTTTGCATGCGGTAAATACATCTTAAAAAATGTTTTTATCCGTTGTGTTAGTCACGTGACTTGTCGTGCCTATTTTTTGGCCATTTAGTTCGGTCCAATTTTACGACATTTTACAAATACTTGTTGTGATTTATTTTCTTTCTTTCAATGACTATTAGCACAAGGTTTATGGAATTAATCGGGCTTTCTCAAAATTATTTGTTTTGAGTGAACTATAGCGTTTCCAGTTGAGAGTGGGACTAGGTCGAGGAGAAAACCTTTGATAATTGCATAGGAATAAAATATTTTGTAATTCCCCGTTTAATTTGACTCATTTGACTTTAAACTTAACACTATGGAAAAATACACAAGAGCTTCAACAGTCATTTTCATGGCGTAATCTGAAAATACTCAATTTTACATAATTATGGGCGTCGCTGATCACGAGACCTTAAGAGGCACAGTGTGAGGTCCAAAAATGGTTCCAATGTTAAGCACGTATGTTTAAGTAAAAATGAAAATAGATGGCAGACAAAACAAGAAAAAATGATAAAAGCCCAAAATGGAGCGAGGAGCCATCACTCGAGAGCCTCATCCCCATCCCCCGCATCCAGCATTTTCGAAGATAGGCGCATCTCCACTTGCTGTCGCTTGACCTTGATGGATTTGACAGCCGCCTCCTGAGCTTTCTTGAGCTCAGTATAAGCTCCCTCCATCAAGGCCTTCTCGCGTTTCAGAGCAGAGCTTTTATTTCCTCTCTTTAATTCTTCTACTTTGGCATCATGGCCTTCTAGTGCCAAGTGGGCAGCAGTCATGCGTTCCAGGTTTTTGCCCAGCGTTTCCTTCTTCTGCTGCCCAAGTTTGCTCGCACTGGTCGGGTCTTCATTGAAACGCAGCTCCCTCTCGTCGTCTAACAGCTTTCGGGCCTCTGTTTCAATTAACGAAGTTTTCTTCATCGTCCAGGAGACGTCGATTATTCCAGCTATGGTTGTTTTATTGCAGTGAGACGTTTTTGGACACTTGGCCAGTTGTTCCGCCTTCTCGTTCCAAAAACGCCTTCTTTTCCTCTCCAAGTGGGCCTGCGGACTTTCTATTTCTTTATCGGAGTAAATTTTAATATTTTTCATTTTAGCATTTCTGTACTTGTTTTTCTTCAACATATCCAGGAATGATGTTGCTTTTCTGCCGGGCTCGGCTAGTTCAGGAACCTTACCTAAGTAAACAGAAAAATATAATTACTTTAACGACTCCTTAACAATTCACTAAATTCTCATTTGCAAATGAATGATATTAATAAAATATCAGATACTTCGATTTGGTTGCTTGACTCATCAAAAAAAAAAGCTTCATAAGCCGACCGTCAAGGGACCCGGTAATTACGAACCAGGCGCTTACTGTATTAATCAAATGTTTTAAGAAACCCGAATTCGCGCACGTTATAAATCGCATCTTTCTATCACTCAATTGTATTGGAACAAAAGGACGTCACGGAAATTTTTGCCCCGCTGAGCTCGGAATCGCAGACGCTGACTTTACTCTGCGGATGAATGACTGAAAAAGGCGTCTGCTCTCGCAGGCTATACAGCACTGTAATGCTGTTTACTGATTTAGTTCCGTGGTAACGATGATTGAGAACCAACTTTCTCGGAATGTATAGTTATTTTCGTGCAATCCGATTGGTCAACTTTATCTTGGTGGCCCCACTTACAGTTGTCGCACTGTAAACGTGATGAATCTTCCTTTGTGTTTTAGCTTGACTAGACGTAATATTTAAAACTTGAGGTACAGTTTTTCTTACCTGCGGCTTCTTCTGGTATATCTATAGAGTCCGTTTTGTCTTCGTCCTTGTGGTCTGTTCCAGTCTGGTTGTCTTGCTCAGCTTCTATTGCTGGATTCCACGGACTACCTTCGACTTCTTCTTGTATATCAAAAACGTCTCCATCTGACATCTCGTCCATCTGCTCTGTTTCTCCGAGACCACTTACGCATGCGGCGGCTTCTTTTGTTATCGCTAAATCTATCTCTGACTCCACATAGGTGTATTTTTCCACCTCCGGCTCCGTTTCTGGATGGATGTGCGGTGCAACTGTGTCCGGCTTCCATGCATTGCCGAGTATAAAAACCGTGCCTTTGTCATGGGCCAACAGGCATTCGTCGTCGTCTATTTCTGTGCCATCAGATTCGTCGAAGACTTTACAGTTTTCCTCCTGAATGCCTAATTTTTCTTTACCTGGGTCCGGGAAGGAATTATGAATTAAAATAAAACAATGACTGGGATTTTGTCAAGTTTAATTAGTCTTACACCAGATTCATGAAACACTCCTTTCGCATATATCACTTTGTTTCAAGAAAAGCTATGCCTTTATCATATTACTATGTAAAGCAGAAAGCACAGTTCGAATACTGTCCCATCAAACAATGTATTCCTTAAAGGGACAGTGTCCCGATTCTGCGCACGCGCGAGCGTCACCTGTTTTTTCTTGAAAAGACAATAGAACGGTATGTTTAGGCCCACTTTATCGCTGCCGCAATTTATCCGTCATGCAATTGTCATGCTGAACTCCTTTATAGTTATTAAAAATTTGTTCAGGACAAAATCATGGGAGAAGCACGCCGACTGGTAAAAGCAAGCACAATTCCCCTTGTTTAAGGTACATTTTTGAGCAGAAAACAAACTGGAATAGTGATAAAATTCGGGGGCAGATCCAGAAAATTCAGAAATGGGTAGGCAGGAAAACAAAATTCAGAAAGGGGCGGCTGGGACACTGGCAGTTATTTAAATACTAATTATTTAACTGAGAATTCTTTAAAAATGATACAAAATTTCACAGAAAAAGGGCTGACCATGGTCCACTGGACAATCCCGTAAATCCGCCACGAAATTTGACAAAATTTCATCCGGGTTGGTAGAAATAAACCGGTGCGTTTCCGGTGATTTCACAAGCTCTAAATTCAAAATTTTTGGGACAGCATCCCCCACTGGATACTAAGCGCAATAGCTTCTCTAATTCTAATACATCCGCTGGATAGTGATCTATCCGGTGGATAGCGCTATCCAACGTTTGAACAACTTAGGCGTGATGCAAAGAAAACTTCTTAGTGTCTCGAGGCACATTACCACTTTACTTTACCATTTCCGGTTCCGGTACTTGGCCCCCGCTCGAAGGACTTTTATCCCCTGCAGCGCCCCAAATTTACTGGAGGAATAGGCCCTTTGCATGAGCTGATCAAGTGATCAACTTTCGGTAAACACGAAAACAGATCGGTTAAGCTGAAATAAATTTTCAGCCATAATCTTAAAAGTAGTGATTGCAACGGCCGCCGAAAATTAGAAGGATTTGTATGAGAAAAACAACTCCCACCACCCAGTCACGTTTGAATGGTTTTTCATACAAATCCTTGTAAATTCTAACATTTTTTAATTTTCGTTAAATCTTTCCCTTTTAGCTTACGCCGGCTTAGGGCTCAAATTGCCTGTAATGAATTAAAAGGAGATTTGATTTGATTGACAGTTTTGAAAATTTTGAAATTTACAAGGATTTGTGTGGAAAACCATGCAAACGTGCAGTGGGTGGACTTTTTGGGTCGTTCCATCGGAAAATTTCCGGGAGCAACGTAACATCTAAAAGGGTAGTCCTGCTTTTCCGGAAGGAATATTCCAAACGGAAATCCGTGTTGCATTTCTTCAAAGCCGTTCAGGCCTTCGCGGTCGCTTTTTGGTAAATGGAACTCATTTGTACAAATGGTAAACGCGATTCCGGGACGACATTTACCGGTCCTAAATTTTGCGCTTCATTTGCCCAGACCTTGGACCGACCAGGCCCCGGTTGTTCAAACGTTGGATAGCGCTATCCACCGGATAAATCACTATCCAGCGGATAAGTATTTTGGAAACCAATTACGCCATCCTCTGGATAGTGATTTCTCCGGTGGATAGTGCTATCCAACGTTTGAACAACCGGGGCCAGTTTGCCCATGTAAATCATTGCCAAAATAACCCTAATTTTAATATGCTCTTGCTCAAAGGCGAATTGTTTTCGTGTTTACCGAATGTTAATCACGTGATCAACTCATGCAAAATGCCTATTGTCCTCCTTTTTGGGTTTTATCCAATCGCGAACGGTTTTACTGATGCGCTGTCAATCAAACCCGATCACTCCACATGAAACGTGACTTGAGTTTTGATCCAAATTCTATTGAGCTGTGTAGCTCTTTTTTTTTTTCGGCTGTATTTCGATTTAGTTCTTTCACCTGTATTCCAATACAAAGTTTAGTGGGCGTTTTTTCTTTCTCCATTTCAGTACTTTACCAAGGCCGGATTTTCCTGGCAGCCATGGAGCGGGAAAACATTACCGACTTGTTTTGTTTTGAGCGCGCGCTCTACAAAGTTTTTATATTTTTAATTTTATGTTTTCTTTCATGGCGTATGCAAACTTTGCAAACTTTTATAGCGCCGCTTCAGGAGAATTCATATCTAGATATCTAAAAGTACTCTGCATAGCCTAAAAAGTGTTTTCAATGTATTTACGAGGAAACCGTCCAGGGGCACCCAACGACTGTTTTCTGTAAAACATCTGTTCTGCCTAGAATTTCTATTACTTGAGAACGGCTAAAAATTTTTCGCAGCTTACCTACTAAATTCCCTACGACTTTCTGAAGTTTAATTTTCGCATTTTACCTCCCAGGTCAGGCTATTTTTGTAGAAGGAAGGGAAACCTACAATTTTCGGATTTAAAAATGTGGCGGAGAGGGGAATTAGAAAATGTCTCACTTTCGTAATACGTCAAATTTCATCTAAAATTTTCTGGAAAATAATACTTAAGCCCTTGTAATTTCGAATAGACGCAAGTTCCCCTAGGATGACCGAACAGATACAAATTTTACAGCGTCGCTTAGAATGCTTCAGTCTAGAGATCTAAAAGTACTTTGGTGTTTTCAATGCATTTAGGATAAGACAGTCGTTGGGAGCCCGTGGCAGCTTATCCGTTATATGTTTGTTTTGACATACTTTGAAAAAAAAACTTTTCACAGTTTTGATATTTCTTCACCGAATATCACCTCATCAGCTATTGAAGTACAAGTGTCACCCATCCCTGACGGTTTTTCCGTTTAACATCACTCGTTTTTTAAAGGGACGCAAATAGTTCGCGCCAAAATGACGTCACTTGATACGATAAACTCACATATGAGAGCTTAAAAAGTAAATTCAGTTTAATTCTCTTTGCCTACAATTATATTTGATGATCGGATACTCTAAAAAGAATCGAGAAAATTTTCCGAGAGAGTGCTTTTGTTCAAAAGAAAAAGAAACCCGGGTTAAAATTTAACCCCGAATAAGCTCTAACCGTCGCTCGACCAACTGTGCTGGGCTCTGTAATACAACACACTCAAACCCCTTACCTTTTCTGGTCAGTTCGTCCAGTGAATTTGCAACAACACATTTTCTTTTGGTCCTGGACACATCCCATGCTTTAAACAGCGGCATCTTAAAATCGAAGGAGTTTTAACTGAACAGATTGTGATTGGGACTTGAGAAGAGAAGTGAATTTTACTCAGTAAATTGCCAGCCACCTCAAAGAACTTTTACAGGTCCCAGGCAGTGTCAGGCCGAGTTTGATTGACATGGAGCGGCCGGTGACAACTTTGGTTTGCCCAGCAACGTAATTTTGATTGGCCCAGAGCTCACAGTGAAAGTGACCTGAGTTTTCCCAACAATGCAATCTTAATTGGCATCCACAGACTCTACTATCATTGGGAGTAGATTTAAATGAAAAAATTTTGCATTTAAGTATGTCTACAGATAGACGACAAACTTTCGCAATTAATTATCTCAGTGAAAAGTAAAATTAGTAAAAATATACTATGCATATATATATATATACTGATACAAATCTCGCAGTTAACTAATTGTCATTAACTGCGAAATGTCTCTCTGTTTATAGTAAGAAACACAAATCTCGCAGTTAACCATTTGTCATTGACTGCGAAATTTCTCTCTGTTTATAGTAAGAAACACAAATCTCTCAAATCTTCGGGCTCTCAAAACTTCCCGCGTGCATCCATAACTCATTATACATCCGCTAAGCATGAACAAATTCTCAATAGTCCGGCGTGCGCAACAGAATCAGAATCCGGTATCATTGTCAATCATAACGGGAAGTCGCGTCTATGCACTGAGTATTATTTGCGAGGTGTGCATTTGGACGAGCGAAGCTTGTGGACGTGTTCATCTTGCTACTTGCTACTTGAAATAATTGCTGTTTTTCGACCGTGATGGCAGTCAGTAGGAAGTTCCAATCTGTACTCTTTGTCTGCGGACAAACGTGGGAAAGTACGGTCCCTAAGGAGGAGGAATTGCTGGAACATTTTATGTGTGAGTATGAAAAAGCTTGCACGTGGTGTGCAACTTTTAAACTTAAGAGTTATATTTTTCCCATAATATCAAAGAAGCTAACCTATAGAGTAGAAATATTGATTCCGATCAGGGTATCCTCAGCTAATTAACGAAATGTTCTCGAAAACAGTATTTAGATAACTCCAGAATGCCATTAATCTTGCCATTGTAGAAAAAACAAACGTCAAATGGCACAAAAGACATCGGCACGTGAGCTCGAGGCCATTTCAGGTTTGTTGAATCTCGCGCAAGAGCAACTTTTTCGGCTGTTGCTGCAAGAGATCGATCGTCTCAAACATTTCACTGATTAGACTCCCTTGGACTTAACACGTTTCACCTAGTTCACCCAGTTGTAATTGACGAGTATTTTTTCGTTATGATTCAAGGTGTGAA
Source organism: Porites lobata (assembly GCA_942486035.1). Taxonomy (NCBI): domain Eukaryota; kingdom Metazoa; phylum Cnidaria; class Anthozoa; order Scleractinia; family Poritidae; genus Porites; species Porites lobata. The sequence continues at coordinate 1,765,745 of CALNXK010000050.1, read as the reverse complement.
AGTTAGAGTGAACATCGCAAAATTATAGTATGTAGAATTCAGGAAACAGCCACTTAAACTTTTTTTAAACTATCGAGCTTTATTTTTAGGCATGGGACAAGTAGTTTCAGCCGTGGTTAAAAGTACAACGGTGGGTGACACATTTTCCACAGTGATTGCATATACACTCAGTGCTCCAAGATAAGTGTTTGTCGAATCGCCTTTTGGCAAAATAAAGCTACCACATGGTCATCAGACAAATTATGATTGGTCAGTAAAAAGACACTTCATGCAATGTTGTAAGGGTATTTGTAATATTACAGCGACCACTGGTGTTGAAAACAAAATAGTTTGTCGATGATGTCTTTTTTTACGGTTCTCGCAACAGATATGACTTTTTTATGAAAATGTTGCACAAAGTTTTTTAAAATAATTTGCTACACTGCAAACAAAAAGAAAACAATCTGATACAACAACACAGCTATTATGGCGATTATCGCAGAACACACGGTTGTTGCTGCAATTTGGCAAATTTCCCCTTAAGTTTATTTGCCATATTTCTTCCCAAATGGTATGTTGACCAAAACAGTTGCAGTTTGGATTGCTGATACATTTAATTAATATAATAAAATAATTATTTTTATTACTTTAACATGTGCTTCTCAAGAATTAGAGTTTTATTACCAGAATGGTTGCACTACTAATTAAAAGTGCACTTAATGAAACTTACATCACTGAATCCGCGAGTGGGCAAGATAAAAATGAATCCTCAGCCCATATTTCCTGCTCGGGATTGCCTGCTTTGTCCCGTATGATATTATTTTAATATAATATTTTGGCCAGAAATTATATTATTAATCCTTTGATATTGACAAAGATATAGCTGGATAGCCTCGTTCTTGCGTTTTTATTGATCTAGACTTTGCCTCAGTCAACAAAAAAGCCAAAATAATAATAATAATAATAATAAGTGCTTTCTTTAAATTCATTGCAGCTCAATCCAGAATACTGGACTGCAAGGGTTGAGTTTTGGACTCCCGAGGGAGCTGCTTTGACTTTTCAGAACCGGTTTTCAAAGGTACTACCTCTAAACTATTTTGATTTATTTTTTCCATGAATTTCTCTGCATATGCATGTAAGATCTAGTTGGATTTTTCTCACGGCATTGTTCCAAGTGCTGTTCTCCGCTTGCATAAGCACTTAATTTCATTAGCTTATATGGACAACACAAACTTCTTTTAATCTTAGGAAAATTACCAGACATTTCAGGAATTCCTCTGTTGGTTACTGCATTTTGTAATATATTAACCTTTTTGCAGTTTTTGAGGGTGAAATTTGGGAGCAGTTTAATGTTTTATAATGACCTGCAAAAGTTTGACTGTTTGTAAATTAGAGTGGTTGATGCCAATGCGCTCTTTTTTTTGGTTCTGTTTGTTCATCTTCCCTTTGTTGATTTGATTAATCAGAGTAATAAATTATTATTAACAAAATCATTTTACTTTTAGGATATTCGGGTATTTCACGGGGGTTTCATTCGAATCGACTATTATCAGCCCAAGAAAGTGAAAGCAATTGATAGTATGGTGAGTTGCAAGTTGTGTTATAAATGTTTCAAATGTTTAAAACATGCTTCCCATCCATGTGTTCGTCAAGCATTAAATGTATCGTTTTTTTTTCTCCTCACGCCATAGGTTGGGCAAGCCCCTGTTACCAGTAAATTCCAAAATGTCATGAAAGCGGCAAGTGTTTGCTAATTATCATATCATATTTTATATTATCATTAATATTGGGAAAAATATTACATTTTATTATATAAACACCAATGAAATACCAGCTGAGCTTTCGCGCAAAAACTTCAGATATCTTCACATGTGAAAATATCACCTTTGCCATGGCTTCACAATAAATCGCGCCTTTCACACCAAAAGCTATTTAAGTCAAATGGTTTTGTATTTCGTATCTCGTGTTTTTGTTTTTGTATCTCGTGTTGAAAAAAATATTTCACGAGTGAGCGCAGCGAACGAGTGAAATATTTTTCAACACTCAAAGAGAAATTTTGTATCTCCGCGCGGACATGTAATATCCTCTATTAATGGGAAAAATTTATCAGTTTAATTCCAAGACGTTGTGTGTGTACCTGAAATTTGTCCGAAAACTATTAAATTAATTCTATTTTGCATGTAAAATACGGATTAAATGACAGTCAGTACAAAAATATCAAAATATCAATATCATTAGATTTCATCAACCTTAATTTCAAAAGTTTTATGTCATTATGTCTCTGCAATACGGTAAAAAAAAATTAATACAGTTTTTTTAAACCCCTCTCCAGGGCTCAGCTCTAAGGGCTCCGGGCGCCTAACCTTTTCTTTATTGATTGATTGATTTATTTGGGGGGCACCCAACGTCAATTTTTGGAAAATATCTGATCGGAAGACGATTTGAGATCTAGAATTTTCGGAACATTTGTGGTAAAATTTCTTGCTTGCCTGCCTCTCCTAGGATCTTCCAACATCTAAAAGATGGTATAATTGCCCATTTTTAACGGATTTTTACCCTAAAAAAAGTCATCTAGAACTTTCGGGAGCCTTTTTTCTGGCTGAAATTTTCGAAAAGGTAAGTTTTGATCCCTATAAATTTCGGGTCACTAGACTTTTAGCTAAGAAATCCGAACAGATGAAAAATTTTTAGGGGATAAAAATATCCCTACATATACCGTTTCAATACTAAAATACGTTCAACAGTGCTATGTTTAATTGGTTTTGAACTACATTCCCGTTGGGTGCCCCTGTTATTTATTGTATTAAATGATAAGCTTTTACTGATGGGCACCCTGTGTCATGTTGTTCAGACCCGTAATTATTAACTCGTGATGTTTACAAATTGACTCCTTGTAGAATATTTATGAGTTTGAAGGAAGTGTCATCAAGGCTCACCATTTCAACCTTGGGTATTTACCAAAACAACTGAGGGTCAAGGTGTGTTGATTCATAGTAATCCATGTTATTATGCAAAGGTCGTACATTCTGAATAAAAATGTGAAGCTTACATGGGGATCTTTTAACCGTAAACACACGAAATATTCTCTCAATTTGCGCCGAAAAATCCTACATAACCGTTAACTACAACTGAAAGCCTATCACTCTTTTTAATAAAACAATGCAACCAACGGCGAAGCCGCAAGGGGCCGGCGAAAGGAGAGCTTGCAACCATCCCTTACAAATTTTCATTTCTACTTCTCCCAGACGAAGGGAAATACCATTGGCTGAAAAATGACGTTCCGGAAATCAAAGTTGATTGCTAACAGGCTAAGCTGGCACCCGCTTCGTCTGTGTGTCAAATTTGGTTCTCAGGGGGATCAGATTGGTACCGAGAACTTGTTTCAGCCCTCAAGGCAGACGGGCTCGTTTGATGTAATTCTCGTAAAGAGAATATTGCGAGCCGAGGATAAGTCGGATCGAGTTTGTAGTTCTTGTGGAAGGACAATGAAAACCCTTCATCACTGAGTTGTATTCGTTTGTGTCAAGCACTTTGTGTAGTTCTGAAAATCGGGAGAGTGAAAGTGAAGAGTGATTCAAGCGCTGTTTTCCAACATCGATTTCTTCGCCCGGTTGAATTCTACTGGGTAGAAAACTGTCACTTTTCTAATCTGCAGCACGTTTGCGGTGACAGTTTTCACGCTTTGCGGGGGTTTCCGGGGTGGAAATGAAAATTTATGAGAGATCGATGCAAGCTCTCCTTTCGCCGGCCCCTCGCGGCTTCGCCGCTCGCTCGCGCGTTCTCGCGAGACTCGCTTCACTCGCCCAAATAGGAGAGCTTGCTCGCAGGCTATTAAAATTTCAACATTTACTCCTGATCACACAATACCCGGCCAATTAAGCGTAATTTGATGCCACTTTCGATTTCTCGAACTCCAAATTTCTCGAACCAATTTGCGTTCACCCTGAAGGTTCGAGAAATCGGGATTCCACTGTAACAGTTTTTGCCCGCGCTTGCCAGAAAAAAATTAAACCACAACAGTCTGGCCTGTAAACATACTGTCACAGTTACTCGCTTAAATTTCTCAAATGAATAACACATCAAGATGATGACGTTGAAATAGCCTAGTTCAATAAAAGTAGGATTTTTTGTCAGCAGCTATAAGAGAGGAAATAGAACTGTTCGATCGTAGCAATGCGGTTATAACGCGACGTTTTGGTTCGTTATAACACGCGCCGCTTTACTTCAAATCCCTCCCCTCGTCGTTGCATGCCTTCGTGATCCACGATGAGGTACATTTCTTTTGGAGAAATCCATGCATTGGTGCTTAAGTTGTCGCTATGTACCAAGTGATAGATTAAACGAACAAACATAACTTGGGCCAATTTAAGCCTGGTTTTCATATGTCGGGAAAATCCAAGAAGATCGGGGATTTTACTTTTTGCCGACCGTCCCAGATATATCTCCCTGATTCTCCCGATGAATTTGGCCGGAAATGGAAAGTGTGCCAAAAATTGAAACTTGGGTGATAGGGGGACAATTTAGGGGATTGGTAATGAGCGAAATCCATCGCCGACGTCCCCCATGACACGAATTTGAGTTTTCATCTATCGGGAATGATCGCCGACCATCGCAGAAATCTGGGACGCGTCGGGAAAATAGAAACGTTCCCGATTCTCCAGATTTGTCCCCGTCTGATCCCAGACGTTCGGGAATATCTACGATTTCGAGTTTTCATTAGTCGGCAAAATCTGGGACAGTCGGGACGCAGTAAAATCCCCGATTGTGTTGCAAATTAGTCTGCAGTTAGTTTGTAGTCCGTAAAACAGATCTGTCGCAGATCTGCTGGTTTCGTAATAATTTTAGCGGTGTCGTGGTCGTTACTTACGAACACAGGCGGGAAACGTGCAAGTACATGTATGTACATATACATCTTAACAATTTTCACTCTTACTTATTCTATGTTATTGTACTTCACCTAACTCTGTCCTAAATTATCTTCATTTAAGTTTGTAATTTATTTCGCTGGAAATCCTCTTGTAACTATTTCAAGCATGTGAATTTAATGAGAGTCCTTTTTATCCCTACAGAATAAAAGAAGTTTTCCTATTGAAGAGAAGAAGAAGAAGAGGGTAAGTTTTATGCCAACTATTTTGGTTACAATCCAAGGATGTATTAACATGTGATCGGGTCCAACTTTTCCCAGTGTTTGACATCAAGAGACCTGAGGCACTGACATCATGTGGGCAATGAAAAGCACACAATGGAATTAACCATCAATGTATCTGTTCCTAAAATTCATGTTTAATTTTCCGCCACTTTCTGCAGTTGTAACATTTCGTTTCAAAACAACATATCTTTATGCTCTATTCTTAATCATATTTGAACTCTGGACTCACATTGGACAAAAAACCTGTTGCGTGTATGTTTAAGGGGTTAGAGTGGGGGGCATTGACAAGTTATAACAGAAAAGCTAATTCTGTGGAATATACGCTTAACCTTTCATTGATCAAGAGCACCGGTCGTGTACCAGTATAAACACAAGTGTGTGTCTTACACTATGTTTTGTGAGATGTGATTTTGAAATATGACTAATTTAAACTTGTTATTAATGTAAGTTTATTCAATCTTTCAGATCTCCAAAAGGTCAGATGCAGGTGATGTTAATGTCCAAGAGGATTTAGTGGAACTGATACGTTGGGCCAAGTCTCTGGACAACGGACAAGTTGGGGAGAAAAGGGTGGTTCAACAACCTTTTCAATGAAAACATCGAAATTGTTTTCACCCAATGCCCGGGGCGAAATTCCTGGCGCATTCCGCCTTCCAAGGCAGCCAGATATTAAGCACATGAACTTGGAGCCAAATCTTTTTTTGGCTGGAGGAGAAGTAACTAAACTTAGAGGTGGCGGGGATGATGTTATGTTTAGCAAAGAACTCGTCGCTCGTAACAGCGCTAAGGATAATGACGGGTGTGAATGGAAAATGGTACACTTCATACCATTGTCATGTCATCAGGGAAAAGTGATAGAAGTAGCAGGGGAGCTGTTTGCTGAAGGGTGCGCAAGAGGAGAAACTCCAGCAAAAATCTTATCAAAATTGTTGAAGACGAAATTGAAAGTAAAGATGGTACAAATGCGTGCTCCTTTCTTTCAGTGAAGATAGTAGACTCTTTGGTGGACGCCAACCCTGAACTTTTAAAAGGACTGCTTCCGATGTCAAATCTATTGTAGAGAGAATAATAACCTCTTTTCCCACTGAAATTAATAGTTTTCGCGACAAAAGCAAATACTTTTCAGTGGATGAAGCGTACTATATTCTTAACGAACACAAGTTACTGTCACGCCAATATACGTTTAAAGAACTATTGTCTACTGCTCGAGAAGGCCAATCCGCAGACGGGGAGATTGAAATAGTGCAAGCTTTGAAGCAAATGGCTCATCGAAGAACAAACATACTTTCGTTGTACACATGCCCACCTATAATATTTGCTTTGATTCATATATATGACAAGGACCAGGGCAACTTTCTAGTAATTGATACGCACAAAATACCAGCAAAAGTTGGAGGAAATGGCAACGGTGTACTTGCATGCGTAAATTATCAAGCGGCGAACCTAAATGATGCCATAATGGACCTTGCAAGGTGGATCCGAGAAAGAATTTCTTCATCAATAATGGAACCTTCTCGCCAGTCTTTGCTTGAGCTAGAGGCAACTCAAGTTGTTTCTGAGGAAACGTGGACGTTTCCAAGTGAGGAAGAAAAAGCGAGTGATGATTATTTGAATTTAGCACAAAGTGATGCGGAAAGCCTTAAAAATACGAACTGCGTTTGGTCATCAACAGGGCAGAAAAATTTGAACGTTGGAGAGAATTTTGATTCGTCTAAGATACTAACGAACAAAGAAAAAGCACAAAAGATCTTAGTAAATTTTCAGCCGCTACTTTTGGCAAAGATAAATGACTCTAATACGGCCTTAACACAAAGAAATAATGTAGACGTGGTATCTAAGGGATTATTACCATTGGACTTCAAACAATGGGTACCACTTACAGTTTCTGCCGACGGGAACTGCCTTTATAATGCAGTGTCCATTTCATTGGTGGGCGACCTCTCAGTGGCTGCCCTTTTGCGTATGCTGACTGCGTCGGAACTATTTGCTCATTCTGAATTCTACTCCAAGCACCCGCAACTAGGGGACTTCTCAAGGGTCTCCAGATATTCCCTGTCTTCTATTATCTCCATTTTTCTTAGTGAAAACAAAGCACTAAGTGTTTTTAATGGAAACAGAAACAAAGTGTCCAGAGCAATTGAGACCATGGCCCAAGTAACAGCCAAACCATATGTATTTTCATCAGCATTCAACATTCTTGCCCTGGCGTCTGTCATAAGACGACCAATATTTGCGGTTCATCCAGACGAACCCACAGCACTTCGCATGAAGTTGGCCACTCACGGTTTCTATTACCCAAGGGAAGCTCTTACTGCTGGTTCTGATCTTGATAGTATTAACAGTGATGCGATCTATGTCATGTGGACCAGAACAAACCGACTCCCCATCAATCCCTGGAAACCGAACCACTTCGTTCTCCTCAAGAAAAAAACTGACGCTTTTCCAGGAAAGAATTACGCTGTATCTGCTGCCTCTGAACGAAATACCTCATCTCCAAGTTCCTCCTGTCCGGACACTGTAGAGAGTTCATTGTCTAAAACAAAATGGCATTTACCGAAAGTAGAAGATCGTAGTGACAGAAAAGTTCCTAACAATTCACCAAACATAATTAAATCGGGTAGGCAAAAACGGCTGTTCGATCAGAGTGATGCAAATAAAGAACATGGGCAGCCTCATAAAAAGGCCAAGATAAAATCTTTATTGGATGCGAAACCTAAAGATGAAATAGCGGGGAGCCGTGGATCACATACTCATAGCAATCCTGCAGATATAAATGACGAAGATGTTTTACCTCTTAAGGGGCCAGGGTTTCGCTGGTATGCGAAAAGGGGAATTACTTACAATTCAAACTTGGCAAGATCAGAGGAGCGGACTAAAAATGCTGTCATTATACAGGATAATGAAATGAAAGGACTAATACGTGGAAATGCTAAAGGGTCTCTGGCTCAAAATGTTGAAGATCTTTTAGAGAGACTGAGTACTGCCGGGTCCTCAAAACAACATGCCCATCTGAGTACTATGATAACTCTCGCGAGTCACATTATGAATAATGGATTGATAGTCCCCACCCAAGATCTTGCGAAAAAGTACAAAGAACTGAAGCGTTTGAAGGAGTCGACCCACCTTGAATCTTCGTGTTTACTTGAGATTATGTCAAAACACTTAAATGTAGCACAAATTTATATTGAAGGGAAAGGCTACATTATAGAGAACCATGGCAGAGAATTAGCCAAGGTTGTTGAGTCACTTCAACAACTGAGAGAATCGGACCAGTCAATAGTGAATAGAAAAGTCGAGGAGGCCGTTGGAAGCACGTACGAGACTCTATTAAAATATCTTGATACTAAAAGAGACCGTGACACCGTCAAAGCTATTCTGGCGAAGATTACCAGTGCGAAGTGTATGGCCAAATTAGCCAATGTGCAAGACAAAAGGAGTTTCTCGCACTCGAAGGGTCTTGTTTTCAGAAACCTTTATTTGTTCGAGGAAATGAAGCAAGGGATTGAGGTTACAGAGCCGACAATGAGCGAAGAGGCAAGGAGAAAAAATGCAATCGGCTTCTCCAGAAAATGAAAATTGAAAAACTGCGCCACATCTTCAAAGGTAGAGGCAGAAGTTTAAAGTGTGAAGAATTTCCCGATCTGGCAGGGATTTTGGAGTTTGCTTTTGGAGAAGGTGATCGTGTGGACAGGGCGGGTGGGGGACTTGAAAGTCACCCCAGACTAACTGACACGGTGCTTTATAGAGCGGCCGACAGTAACACTATCATGAGACATGCGCGGGAGACTATTCTTGCTTTAGCTCCTGAGGGTTTTAAAATCAGCTTGTCCACCTGCTTCAATTACACCCAAAATTACCGAGAGGGAACGTACCAGGCCAGAAGACACCATTCAGGAAGAGGTATCAACGCCTGTCTATCCTTGCACAAACCACCTAGAATTGGGGTTGAGCAATTTGTTATCAATTTACACTGGTCCACTCAGAATGTGAATCTCACATTGGACATGGCTCATTCGTTTCCCAATGAAATTTTAGTTGACTCAAAGGACGCCAAGGCGAAAATAAGCGCCGACGTATCACCTGTTCAGAAACCCGGAAAAAGTTGGCGGAAAATAATCCTCCCCGATCACGACTGGAATAGGTCCGCTCAAAATGCAATCACACCAATGAGTCACCTGTTTATACAGACAGATTTGACTCTTGAAGACCAAAAGGAACAAAATCTTGTCTACAGCGTTCGGAGAACAGGCGCAGCAGCTACTCTTTTAAATATATCCTACTTTGAGCCTGAAACCGTACACCGAGTTTTCAATGAAATCTTTCTTCTTTTAAGAAATCCATCACTAGATCATCTGTTCAGAAACCCAGACACTGGCAAATTAAAAAAACACTTTAATTTTTGCATTCATCGTGGATAATGGTCCATCAGAGGCCCCGTCGAACCCTTTGGTGCAAATGTGGCTGGTTCGTTTAGCAAGGGTATTGAAACTGAAATCAGTAACACAAAAGTCTTTTGCAGAGTACCATAGTAAAAGAAATCTAGTAGAACGAGTCCACGCTGTTCAGAATCATGCCCTGTCAAATGAGCAGTTTTCAAGCAAGGGAATTTATTCCGAGTATGAAAAAGGTGATGAGAAACACAAAGCTAACATGGAGCACATGGCCGAGGAAGTAAGGAAGTGTCTAGCCAGCACGCAATATGGTGGAAAGGCATGTACCGTTATGCGCGGAATCGGCGGACAAGAAAATTTCGTATTCAACGATGAAGAACATCTGGTCACATTTCTCGGAAAGAATGAAAACCGAAAGGCGGATGACATCCTTCAGTACCAGCCCATCAAAAATGATTTATGGAGGGAGGTTTCTATTGTATGGGACCTGAATGAAAATTACACCGGGAGTTACCGGGAGGACTATGAGATTATTCAGAACAAATTTCACGAAGATGGTCAGCGAACATGCTGGATGGACAAATACTCTACCACGATATTCAACCCTGATGTCGAATGCGATTCAGGAATTGAGGCCTTCACCTTTCAACCTCTACCAGATTACATCAGGTGGATTCTAACTGGCGGTGAACTGCATTACCTCCCTCTGGAAAAAGTTCAGAAATTGGTCACACAGGTAGTTGCTGATACACCTGGAGCATTTCTTCCCTCGAAAATATTGGAAATGATGTTCAAAGTTTTCTCACACGGTACAGACAATATTTTGTCAGGCATTTCGTTTCTAACCTGGTGCACCGAAAAAGACGTCACTACGTTTTTTCAAAATTACAAAGAAAAGCTTGATAAATCATTTGTGAGTGACAAAGAAAAAGAGTACTGGTCCCAGGACGAACTTTATCAGTGCAATAGCAAAGAGCAGCTTGAGGAGTTGTGCCGTAAAGAGAGAATACCAACGGAAGGGAAAAAATATGATTGCGTGAAACGTCTCGTGGAGAAGATGGGTTATGAGAAACCACCCCCGCTTGAAGAGTACAACGGAGATCTCAGTTCTTTACCAGATTCCATCACAGATATAGCTAAATTGTCCATTTATAAGTTGAAAGAAATCTTACGATTTCACAATGTTCTAGATTGTGGTACAAAGGACGAACTCGTTGTTCGCGTCGGCATGGTGAGAGGAGGAAGAAAATACTTGGCCTTCCATCGGGAATTGGAAGCCATTCGAAATCTAATTACGGCGACCAGATCCATAATAACCGCTGAAAAAGAGTTGTACTTAGAAGATCCAAAAGTGATACACAAGAGAAGGAAATTTTTTACGAAATCCGGTCCCTCAGTGAATACAGTGAGACCCAGAGATAGTGCATCCATCCCTAATCAAAACCAGAATGCGTTCCTGGAAGTACCGAATGGTTTATCTTTGGAAAATCTCGAGGAGGCCTTGACTCCTCTGAGTAATGAACTTTTACTATATCAAAAGCAACAACAGCAAAACATTGCATCATGTGAAAAAGTTACCCTTGAAACCGTTCTGGAAGCAGTAAGGTCAGTAGGTACTAGAGTTCGAATATTATGGGAGAGGGATGAAGTTGGAACATCGGGATGGAGAACGGGTAAGTAAACGCTTATTGCGCTAGAGTAGAGATATTTTATTGTTAAATTTTATCGTGTACGTAAAGCATTATAATTTTTATTCCATTTTATAAATGAAACTTGAATAAATGACGTTTCATCAAGACTTTGTACAAATATATAAATTGAAAACCAATTTGGTTAACACAAACGTTAGCTTAGCCCTTCGCACAAGAATTTTCAAGATCCGTTCAGGATTCAATTAATGATCTTCATGAACTAAAATGCAACTTTTTTCGAAGGTTGGTATGTGGGAACTGTCAAGAACTTCTTGAAGGAGACCGATACGATCGAAGTCGAATTTGACACCGAGAAGGGAGTCAGTTATCAATATTGCGTGGAAAAAGAGGTCAGGGCCAGAAAAGTAAAGCTTGCAAGATCAGCAGAAAAAAAACTGGGGAGGTACGAGGAACTCACAATGATTGGTGCGATTGTAGAAGTAAAGTGGACGGAGAATGACCTAGCAAACACCGGGTGGTCAGCTGGTAGATATTATTTTCTTGTTATCTCTTATGGTATATCTGCTCCCTACTGTTTGAAAGCTGTAATTTCTTTCTACGTTAGCCCGGTTGTTTTTGTTGTATTTTACAAGTTTTACATTTTGTGATTTCGATTTAATGTTGTAATGAATTATCCTTACGATAACCTAAAATTCTATTGTTGCTAGAATTGTTGCTTTGCAACAATAGAATTCTATTGTTGCTTTTGCAGCAATAGAACAATAGCAGTCTTGTGACCGTAGGGATGTTTTCTCTGTTTAAATATTATTACTTTTTTTTTTAATGGAATTTTTTTCCGAAATTAATAAGTGTCTTTTATTTAATCGAAAGGAATAATATAAATAGTGCTTTGCCTGAATAGTTTTTTAAGTGAAATTAATTGTAAATAGGATTTTATAGTTAGCTTTGTTATCAATAAAAGGTTTGGGTTTTATTAAAAAAATGTTTTTTCTTTAATACTACTAATCACAATAATAATAATAATAATAATATTATTATTATTGTTGTTGTTGTTGTTGTTCTATAAAGTGAAGGACATCTAGAAAAGTAAGAAAAGTTATTACAATACATTTAAGAAGAAATCATTACTTTTTTCTTGTAATTTTATTTATAAGGCCTGCATCTCTGTTGATGATATTAAATGTCCTCTTTATAGGTTGGTACGAAGCAGAAGTACAGTCATTCGACAGCGACGATGACGAAATATCCATAGTTTATGCAGAAGAGCCTGAATTTGTCTACAGGATGCCTGTCCTTCCCAGCCTTGTATCGGGGACTCTTCGACTGAAACAAAGCCTTTTCTAGAAAAGGCTTTGTTTCAGTCGAAGAGTCAAGGCGCCAGGCGTCAGGCGCCAGGCGTCAGGCGCCAGGTCAAGCATGCACCAACAGATTTCATTAGGAAACACGATTACCTGAAAAATAAATCCGTTACTTTTTGCCAAAACCAGTACTGAATTCAAATCTGAATTCTTGCATGCATAATGAGCAGTAGATTATTTCCGCCAGACTGAACAATGTTTGAATGGATAAAATGCCTTTGAAGACGTTTATATGAAAATCAAGAACAATGAGATGGAAGAAATTTCAGAACTATGGAGGGTACGCTTAGCTCACAGGCAAACCAAGCTTGAATGGACTTACAGAGGTTACGCAGTGGAGCCAAAAAGTCGACTACATCGATTAATTCACACCAAAACAAACAGAAATATATCAAAGATAAATCTTATGTCTCATTTATTTTATTGATCAAAAGGTAAAATGTAACGATATTTAGGGTTCGCAGACCTCAGTACTTTATTTCTCGTACAAATGCAACACCCTCTTAATGTGAGCTTGGGTCGCCTGTGCTTGACCTGGCTTGACAGTATCGGCCCTGAGGAAACTAGCGCAACAAATCGGGTGTAACAGATGCAACATGTTGGTAGCGATCACTTGTAAACCACGTTAATTAGGTGAATTTTAAAAACTTACTTCTGTTGTTCTAGATTTGAGTTCGGTGAAGCATGTCGATGATGTTGAATCATGCTGCGCAGTGATCCTCAGTTTAGTAATACGTTATACACTGCACATGAAAATCATTGCACGAAGAAATAAAAGGCCAGAGAATTTCTTACATGTCTTTTACAACCACTTTTAGTCGAAATTACGTTGCTAAAACAAATTTATAAAAGACCCTTTCACTATAACTACGTATATATGTATTTTTAATGTTTTATTACAAAGTAAATTACAAGGGAACGATCAGGGGGAGAGGTTAGGTGAGAAACATCTGTTAAGGCAATTTCTGACCGATAACTACTTAGGGAAATACTACTTAATCTAAATTTATTTCTAAGGGGTATTGAGGAGAAATAAATTTGTTCATTGGTATTTCTAAGGGGTATCTAGGAAAAAAAACTCATCCATAGGTATTTCTGAAGGGTATCTGGGAAAACGCTACTCGTCCATGGGTATTTCTGAGGGGTATCTAGGGAAAATAAACTCGTCCATAGGTATTTCCGAGGGTCTGTAAGGGAGATCACTATATTTTCCGAGGGGTGCTCAAGGAAAATAAGATATTTCCAAGGGGTCTAAGATAAAAACTATATTCTGAAGGGTTAATCAGAGACATCTCGTCCATAGCGGGGGTGTGGATATTAAATGGAATGGCCCAAAGCCTTCCGACAAGGTGGACTTGAGTAACCTGAATTCTGTTTCATCAAACGTGGTTAAAATAGCTCAGTCTTTTGCATTTGGTAGAAAGAGAGCGAATCAGGGCGGCTTACCTGGTCTTACTATCGGCTTTTTCCAGCAAAGTCTTGATTCTTGGAGAGCGTTTGTTATATTTGTGCAGTTCATCTTGAAAACCGTTGCGCCTCACGAGGCTTCTGTCTCCGATTCTTCACGACGAACTTCAAGAGCGAAGTGATGGATCAACGACGGCTCATAGTTCGAAAATAATTAGTAACAACACCTTGAATGTCCTTTGATGCTGTCGAGAAGTATAATGCAAGACTCCTGATCCCCAAAGAAACTGGCATGTTCGCAACCGTTGCAGTACTTTCAAAATGGACGCCAAAAGGACAACACCAAAGAGCATGTGCAAAAGGAAAGCCCGCTGACCAGTTGTGTATTGTTTCTAAAAATGCTTTCGATTGTTTACATGTCGTGTCATTTTTAGCCTGCGTGGCAGGCGTTCGAAATTTGAAAAACCTTTAACTTTAAGTTAAAGGTTTTTAATATGAATCAGAAAATATATGTACATGATGGCTGGGTCTTTGTTTGCTATCAATACCGAGGGATATTGTACTGTAACGCCCTCCCAGCGTTTAGTTTGCGTGACGCATCATGTAATGTTATCGATATTGAAATCACGTGCAGAACATTCGGGAGCGTGATTGTAGTTTTGTATCCGATTTGCACCTTCGCTCGAGGCAAAGGTTCGCTCGAAACCATGATTTACCTTACAGTCTCTGACTGTCGTCACGGTTTCAGGTCTACGTTAAAGTTATCTTAGTTCCTTACTCGACTAAACGGACCGTACTTTGGATTGTGTCAGACGTATGGTTACTTCAACCGAACACCGCGGTCTCCTTGCGCCCCTTTTGACGGCAAAAGGCGGTCGCTTCGAGTAGACCTTGTTGGGGCCAAATCGGAATTTTAATTTGGCTATCGGAAGGGCCAAATTGAGAGGAAGTGCCAAAGTAGCTTTTAGTGTAGCCGATTCAGAAATTAGATGGGCCGAATTGGTACCATCTAGAACTGTTTTGACTCTTTCTGTCCAAAACGGCCCAGCATGTTCCAAATCGGCCCTCGATAAATTGGGGCCGATTTGGCCTTTGGGGTCGATTTGGCTCTTTTCATTTTACAGTGTACAAGTATTTCATATTTACACAACGATATTGCTTCATTTTACGATGATAATGATAAATTTTGGAATGGCTTGCAATAGTAAGACAAAATGTTGTAGGGGCTTCGGTTCAGATATAGTTACTTTGAAATGTAAAAGCGAGGTCTTGGAGACACCAACAAGGAAGTGAGTAGCTCTCTTCTTCCTTTGTATGACTGAACATGACCACAAAATCAAGGTGATCTTGATATATCGATCGAGAGTAGCCTATTTTATTGACAAAGGTGGCCCCGCTTTGTCAGTTCAGCTGTCAGTTCAGTCTATGTATTTGATGTCATTCTTTAAAATTAATTAAAAGTTAACTTCAAAACTTAAACTCCTTATGTGATCTTGTTTAGGCGATACATTAAGAATTGAGGAGAAAAACTCTATTTTAGCCTAAAAGCAAGAAGATGTACAAATTTTTTGTTCCCTTACTTCCGAGGCAGAAATTATAGTCCCCTCTGTACAAGAGGAGCTGCAAATCGAGGATGGCAGATCTTGACTAAAACACCACAAGCCCTAAATTCGCTAACATACAGGTAACATACGAATAACACACGGATACATACGGGTACATACAAGTAGATACACGAGTAACATACGGATAAATGCGAGAAACACACGGATACATACGGGTAATGTGCAGCGGATATACACGAAAACCCGCGCGAAATCTACCTTTTGCAGTAGGGAAATGTGCTTTTTAATCGTTATCGATTAATGCCTGTTTACATGGAGGTGGGGGACCCCAGGTAGGTGAGGTAACCCACGGCGGGTCACCCCGCCTATCATGTAAACGTGATCAAGTTGAAACGAGAGATTATATGGACAGGCGGGTTACCCCACCTAAGCGGGTTACCTCACCTACCTGGGGTCCCCCGCCTCCATGTAAACAGACCCTAAGAAATTAAAAGCTGTATACTGTTGTGAGTGTATAGTACATACCTCGGATATCGTGACTACATGAGCCATATAAACCTAAGCTCTTCCCCACCATCTCTGACAAGTATTGAACGTGATCATGAACGTATTCTTGTTGGCTGGTTGCCACAAGTGGCGTCACGGCAGCCATGTTAGTGGCCAAGAACAAAAGCATTTCTCTTCTCTGGGAACTAAACTCTATTTTCATGTAAATTCTTCGAGAAAAAATTCTATTGTATTGACCCCCAACATGGCCGCCTTGTCACGTGGTCGAAACCAAGAGTGATTCATTTAAGCTCCATTTTGAGAAATTCTTAAAAATTGTTATTTAGAGGATATTATTATTTTGGCCGCTTAAAGATACGAAATTTCTCTTCGAGTGTGGAAAAATATTTCACTCGTTCGCGTCTATTTATTACATAGACACCAACAAAATACCAAATCATCTCTCTTTATTTTTTTTTTTTTTGGCTGCGAAAGGTGCGATAAATTACTTAGCCATGGCAAGTCTATCAAAGGGCGATCACGTGAAAGCTCACTTGAATGGATTCATCCGCAGCACACGCGTACACTGTAATTTTTTATTGTTTTTATAGGCTTAAATTTCCGAGTTCCTCCGGGCCTCTGTAAAAAAACGAGTTTAAGTGCTCAGCCTTTGACATGAAAATGATTTTTCATGCGCATGCAAATAAAACTCTTCTTCACAAGAAATGTTGTGTCCTTAACCTCATTTTGAAAGTGAGGGTTTTTGGAACTCTGAAGTGGCCTACTTCATTCTTTTTTTTCTTTTTTCTAATAAAAATGAATATTTACATGGTTTACTTAAGTTGCATTTTTCAAAACTGTTAAAATGAAAGGCATTGGTATGTTACTCGTTTGTATTCGTATGCCTCGCTAGTCCGCCTATCTGTCTGTTACTGATTGTTACCCATATATACCCATGTGGATAACAAGCTATGAAGTTTGGCATAAAAAGCAGAACAAAGCTGGAACGATACCCAAAGTATCGTATGTCAAGAGAAACAGTTTCTCAAACCCTGCAATATATGGGGGAAAATGACCGCTCATAAACAGAAATGGCCGTGTTTTGCCTGGATTCTGTCCGTTTTGTCGATTGTGTTTTACTGTGCCGGTTTTCTGAGAGTAGAATTGGAGCTCAACGAACAGATGAAGAGAATAAACCTTCTTTCCGAAAGCGTTGAAGAGACGGAGTTACTTGCCAACATCCTTGACCTCGTAGTGATAGCCAGAAAAATCACTCCTGGTAAGTTTTCGCATTAAGTTGGTAGAATTAAAAACCAAATTGCTTTGACGAAAACAAAGCCTCATTCATCGTTCTACCAAAAGGGCCCACTTGTCTGGACTATTTTCATTAACTGCCGAGCGAAGCTGGCGAGCAAAACAGGTCGGCGCCAAGTTGTCAAACATGTTCACGTAACTGAGTCTTCTAGTCGTCACCATGCCGCAAGATCAATGAAAGAGACACCAAATTTATAGACTCAACGTGAAAACAATGTATATCTCCAAGAGCTCAAAATACACAGACTGAAGACTTAACACTCATGTATTCCCGGTTCTTTTCTCGTATACTTCAGCATGCTTTGAAATGGGAATCAGTTTTAAAAGACATATGCTGAGGTAAATACACGAGTTAAAAATGCTGGCCTGTAAAATGTTGTTGTTGTTCACTTAAACAAGCATTATGCTAAACTAACAGCAGAGGTAAGCCTAACAGACGAGTGCTTTGCGCTGTTGGAGTCGGAAAAGGAATGACTTGCCTTTGTGTTTCCATTCTATCCTTTCAATCTATCCAATCCGTTTGTGTTTACCATCAGTTATTAACACATTTTCCCTCTAAACCAAACAGCGACTGGAACAAATTTGGTGTGTTACTAGAAGTAATTTTAGATAGAAGCATATTAAGTAATAATGACGAATCATTTTGTTAGTTTTGAGTGGAAGATTATTGTTCGGTTTGTGTTTTTTATGAGGAAGTAATGAAATGTTCACCCTGGGCCATTAAATTATGCACAACTGAATTGATATTAAAGCCAACGGCACTTTCCTTTAATTGTATCGGTGTTTTAAGTATATCTTTTGGGTGGCAACTGAGTCAATTTTGTACAGTCGACTCCCGATAACTCGAACCTCGCGCCAACGCGAACCAAAATCCGTTTCCAATCGATTTCCTTCATTTATTTACTGTAATTTTACCCTCGCTAACTCGAACCCTCGATGACTCGAACCTCTCGCTAACTCTAAGTAATTTGTGTTTCCCTTCACATCATTTCTATATAATTTTATCCTCGATAACTCGAACTATGTTTTAAGAGCGTGACAAGACGAAAGAAGACAATGTTCTGCGGTCTGAAACATTTAATTAGACTCTCTTGCATAAGCAGCGCCACTCATAATCTGCAAGCCGTTTTATTTTCTTCGTATTTAGTACACAAAATGCCTCCACAAAACGACCGCTGTGGTACCAGGCGTTTCTAGCGGAGACCATGGAAACTGGGAATAAGATTCGTTGCGTGACCGAAACCACGCATGTTTCGCGAAGGCCAAAGCAAGCTTAGGTTTAGAGATTTTCCGGAACGGGTCGGTCTACGAATTCTATCGCTTGAAAGCGTAGATTTCTTTGGAACAAGTGAATACTTCGGTGGTCGAAAAAAGAGTAATCTTAATTAGCAAAAGACTAACTGGTCGGGTGTTGTAAACTTTCATTGTATGCAAATGAGTCTTGAGATGAGCATGCGGTTTATTTTTGGCTCGGCGATGATTGGAATGGCATGCCATGTAAATCACTTTTTTGATATCTGGCAATTATGTAATTTAGTTTGGAATCGAGGCCCTTGAATTTTCGTGCATTTACACACGCGTATAACCTGCGACCGCAGACGTATTTCCTGTCATCGCTAACACGCGTACTTAATCAATTCAGAAACAGATAAAAAGTAAATATGCAGAAGTAGGGAGTGATAAAACCTTTAGCGAGTAAATCCTATTTCGTGTAGAATTAATCGCCTCCTCATTTCTCGATCTAAAATCCAAGCAAACGACACTTAACGCCACTGTAAGAGCGTTCTTTTTGTTTCAAAACAACCTTGTATTCTTTGTCTGTACTTCTTTGTCAGTCCAGTTCAAATACCGTGTCCGGTGTCCTGATCATGAATATCATTAAAGCCGTTGTTGCTTCAATTCCTTTTTCAAAGTATCATTTTTATGCCTTTTCCCGTCCCAATAATCTGAATAAGAGCTAAAATATGCTGGCTTGTCTGAGCTCTGTTTACTGGGCAAAATGAACACAGCTAGGTCTGATGGAAAATGGCTATGAGCCTGTGCTCATAGCCGCTTTTATTCAACTATGCATTTTAAACAACCTGTTCGATACATAAGCTGCCTAATTACAAATAGGAGGGAAAATGTATAAATATGCAGGGAAATATTTCCTATCTCTTGCTGCCCTTGAAGTGAGGTGTGCATGATACTTGCATCCCTTCCCCACCCATTGGCTTATTGCCTTATTCTCGGTTATTTGCTTCGAACTCCCGATAACTCGACTGAACTATTTTTGACTTCCCTAGAAGGCGCGAGGCGCGAGTTATCGGGAGTTGAATGTGTATTATTATCCATTCCAAAGATTTCCCCAATTCTGATTGGCTAAAAGCACACCCTTAATTCAAATTTGGAAGAATTTTGTGTTTAACGAGGAAATGACGTCAAAAATGCCGCCTTCCACAGGTTAATGCACCGTTAACCGAGAAGACCTGGGGACGAGATTGAGTTGTTTTCGTTGTAAAAACTAAAAAGGCGGACACTTCACTCGTTTCAAGAGTAAGAAATGGCTAAAAACATAGCAAAAACAGCAAGAAGACAACTCGGACTACGGGGTGACATCTACTATTTGGAGAATATTTGCGGAGCTGGACAAACCTAAACGTAAACTATCGAAGATAAACTTAACATCGATGCAGGTAAGCTTGTTTTAGCTGCGTTTTTAAACTAGGAATTATTTTGAATGAATAATAAAACAATTATTGAATTCGGCTTTCGTATCATATGAAGAGTTATGGAGATCTCGGAGGGTGTTATCCGCCTCGGCCTACGGCCTCGACGATTAACACCCTCCTCGATCTCCATAATTCTTCATAAGACACTCAGCCTCATTCATTAATTGTTGAATTAAACCTCGACAAAACAAACTGTCGTGCAATATATCTCTTCTTGTTTGATAATGAGCAATTTGAGCAAAAACAGGAAACTAAATTTCTAGGTGTATATGTTGTGGTTCAAATTTATCCTTGGTTTAAATTTTCTTTTCTTTTGTTTCAAAGTCATTATCATACATTACCATACCAAAAAACAAAAGAAAATAAATTTAAACCAAGGATAAAATTGAACCACAACATGTATATTCACAAAAAGCTTTGCTTGAAATCACACATAAATTTATCTGTAGCAAAATAGCAAAATCTGTCGGAATAATTTATAGGTCACGCTATCTTTGGCTACCAGCACCATTATCCCTTATATATCCTTACATGAGGGACTTTGATATAGTCTGGTCATCCACATACAATACTCACTTGAACAGAATCTATCTCTTACCTGCTCACACTGCTCCATGATTTGCCCATCGCAATATTTTAGATAGATTTGGTATTTCTAACTTCCATGTCGTCAAATTTATGTTCTGCTATCATCATCATTTGCTACCTTTTTCTTTTCTAAACCTATTTATAACTGGTGGCCAGGTACACACATATGCCATCAGATTTGTAAAAAATTACAGACCACGCTTTTGTCCAACAAATACTCGTACCTTTAAAACTGCCTGAAGTCTGTTGTAATCTTCTGCCCCCTTGTCCTGAGTTATTTCAATAAATGACCAAACCATGAAGGCTGACTGACTCCTTGAACAATCAGGGGCACCCAATTTTTACTCTAAAAAGTTCACCTAAAATTTTCGGGAGCCTTTTTTCTGAAAATTTAAGTTTTGATTCCTATAGTTTTCGGATCACTAGACTTTCAGCTACGAAATCCGAAGAGATGAAATATTTTTAGAGGATAAAAATATGCCTATATCTACCGTTTAAATACTAAAATACGTTTAACAATGCTATGTTTAAGTATTTTTCGACTATATTTTCGTTGGGTGCCCCCAGGCGGAAAGATAACTCTATTGTTTTTCACGTAAGTTTCTTGACCCACTCCGCTTGCCAGTATAACGTCACATAGTAACGGGCAAGAGCCTCGGGTCGCTTGTGCAAACTAGCAAGAGATGCAACAGTTATTTGGACGAGAGAGGTCGAGGAAAAGCTACGAAGCGAGCAAATATCGCTCTATATCGCTTATTTGATCGAATGTTTGTGAACTTTAGTGTTGCTATAATCTGTTTGTGTAAACCGTTGTGATATTTTGTTTTCGTGAATTGTTAATTTCTTTTACGGGCAGTGTTGCGGGATCACCATCTATTTCACGGGACCGGCAAGGTCATCAAAACTTAAATCTTTTTTTTTTCCTAAAATGGGCAAGGTCTAGTCTCCAGAATAGGAGGTTCCATTCACAGCAGGGGCGGATCTAGGGGGAGGGTGCAGGGGGTGCGCACCCCCCCCCTGAGATGACCTGCAGTTTTCTAATACAACTGGTATTCTGCGAAAAAAAAACCACTATGTGGTTTATTGGTGTTGAAGTCGAGCAAGAGACGAGTGCACCCCCTCCTAAAAAAAATCCTGGATCCGCCCCTGCACAGATCACACATGTTTATATTTCATCTATTCTTTTGCTAATTAAACGGGTCTAACTTCATATCATTCCTTTCGAGTGTGAGCCTCTGTTGATCTCCAAATGCTCCACCAAATTCAGTAAAGCTAGTTCGATCGATTATCCACATCGAGTCGGCCCGTTGGACCCGAAATAATGCGAAATAGCTTTGAAAAACGCGCTTAAGCTAATTTTCGTCAAATGTATGTTTGAATTCATGATAAATACAGCTCCACCAGCTGTTTAACACTATTTTTCCTTTTGACCTTTTTTTCTTTATTCTTACTGCTGACCCTGCTGGTCATACACTTGGATCAATATATATTTTAAGCGTAATTCCGGAGTTTTGTTTTGCAAAAGGGATTTTCGACGAGAAAAAAAACCATAAGCTGTCAAGACATGTCCCTCCTCTGAAACAGCTGAATTTTTTTCAATGTTAGCTAACATCATGACAAACAACACACAGTACACCACAAACTGTACTAATTTACACCCAACACCCACCAGTGACTGACTGGCGAAATTTTAACTTGCCTTTTGAACATTGTCTTAATTATCAATATTATCAACCTAAAATCTCCACTGGGTTTGCCCCCCAAAAAATAATTAAACGAAACCTGTTATTGGTTTTCGGGATTTAATTACAGAATTACAGGTGTATGCCCAATACACCATTAAAATGCGGTAAAGCAACAAGATTCAATGCTCACAGTCTCTCACAAATACCTGTCATTTAGCTTCCTCTTTCAACGCTACAGCTAAGCGAACTTTGAGAGGAATGATATGGGGTCCCACTTCCTCTGAAGAGCTGAAAATAAGCACAATTTAAAGTATAATATATCCTTTGAAGAATCTCCTATTGCTGTGTCTAAACCCCTCAATATTGCTGTGAACTGGCCCTCAAAAGTGTGACCGGTCGGCATGATTGCCCGTAAAATTTGCTCGACGATAGAAAGGAATCTTTAAAATTCATTTCACCACTGGACATTTCATTCCAAAATAGTACTTAAGTCTAGTTTTCTATGACAATAGAAACCTTAAAATCTCCAAATCCAAGAAATCGGAACAGTATTCCCGTAATAAAATCGAAATTTTTATACGTCTCTTCGAAGAACACTTTGCTCGCCATTTTAAAAGCCACTGACGCGAGACGTGACGTCATACTGGTAGGCGGACTGTACCAAAGATTTCGTTGAAGACACCTTCCCCCCCCCCCCGTTGTATTGTTATGTGACAAATTCATTGTATGCAATTTCTTGTGTTAGACCTTCAGTTCACCAAATTACATAGAGACAAGCGCAACACAGATAATATCAAGAACAGGACGGAAAATAAAAACGCAGCGAATACCATGGTTAAAATAAATAAACTTTTATCAGAGCTGATATCACAAAGTGGTACGTATCTCCCAGGCCCTCCTGGTCCACCTGGACCGAGGGGAGAGAAAGGATCTCGGGGTAAAAGGGGACTAAAGGGGAGACCTGGGAATAAAGGTGACCATGGTATTATGGGATTGCCAGGAAAGACCAGTAAGCAAGGAATCATGGGACCTGTGGGACCGGAGGGCGATGTTGGACTCAAGGGAGAAAAAGGAGACTTGGGTCCTGCAGACATACCGGGAGCTAAAGGAGAACCTGGTGAATCGATTTCAGCTCCTGTTGTTGCTGTGTCCCCTAAAAAACTGACAGTGAATGAGGGTGGATCAGCTTCGTTTCAGTGTTCAGTGAGTGGTAATCCTAAACCCGCAATACAATGGAGTAAAATGAACAGTGAGTCACAATTAAGTCCTTCAATGGTATCAGGAGGAAAGTTGCTGTTAAAAAACGTGGCAGGAAATGACGCGGGAAAATATAACTGTTCAGCGGTCAACATCTTAGAAAAGGCGCATGCACTGGTACAACTTGTGGTGAATGGTAAGTTTGTTATGACTCAGGTGATTCGATTGTTAGAAATCCATTCCCTATCCATCAGTCAGTAAGTAGTTTAGATATGAAGCCAAAATATTAGTTTTAGGCATACAAGAGAGATTAACGGGTTGATAGTTCTTCTGTCACAATATAAAGTGCATAGTTTACACTTTTTTCACTTCTGAGTGTTGTTGGAGTAAGAACATCCTATATCCTGTCCCTAACTATCACTCAAAAGTTTTCGAGATGAGCATCGACTGGTGGTAAATATAGGGTCCATATGACCGGGTTTTCTTTCAACAATCTAGAGATCTTTTCACAGGGAAGTCAATGCAGAGGCGAAATTATAAAACTGTTAAATTTACAGTTGTTTTGAAGTGGTCTGAGCACTCCATGTTTTGTCTAAGCTAATTAGCATGTGTAGTCCAAACGAAAACCAAATTTGTCATTTTCATTCGAGCTTTAATGATTGAGAACAATTATTATAAACTTGTTTAAATATACTTTAGACTAAATTATATGATATGCTGATTCTGGTTTCCAAATTTCACAAAATTAATATTTTTTGCAGTTTATCCTCGCGTTTCTCTCCATCCGGGACCTCATTACGCCATCGACG
The DNA here is from genome assembly GCA_942486035.1 of Porites lobata. Taxonomy (NCBI): domain Eukaryota; kingdom Metazoa; phylum Cnidaria; class Anthozoa; order Scleractinia; family Poritidae; genus Porites; species Porites lobata. Next base: position 1,741,454 of record CALNXK010000050.1, on the reverse strand, counting down.
GAAAAAGTTACACCCTTCCAGTTTGTCAAGTGACTGGGTACCCTACACCACTGGTCTCCTGGAGAAAGTCAGCGGGCCAGTTACCCCAAGAGAGGATGAAGTACAACAACGGTGCATTACAAATTCTACATGCCCGCAAAGGCGACTCTGACTTTTACTTCTGTTCCGCATCAAACCTGCTAGGAAGCGTTGAAAAGAAAACTCTCTTAGTTGTTGTTTCTCCTCCTCGCTTCACTGTTACTCCACCTGCAAAAGTTGTCGCGTGGGTAGGCGACACTTTTATGTTCAACTGTAGCGCTACTGGCGATCCCCAACCCGTCATCAGCTGGAAGAAACAAGGAGGTCAACTGCCTGTTGGGCGGAGCCAGCAGTTTAACGGCTCGCTAGTGTTAAGAAACATAACAATGGACGATATAGGATATTACGTCTGTGTTGCAGCGAGTGCAGGAGTATTAAAGGCGGAAGCTGTGACCACTACTGAAGTTTATAACGGTATTTTAATATAGACAATATAAGTAATAATACTACATCAAGAAGCTTCTTTCGTGCTTAGCAACCTCTCGCGTGCAAAACAAATAGACTTCATGTCGGTAATGTAGGAACTGCTCGTAAGGTGTTTCCTCATTGGTCGCAGAAAACAATAACACATCATTGTTTATCATTATTTCCCATTGTTTCACGGTTAGGGTATCGAACCAATTAGGGTTAGGAGAGCTGCTCCATGAGGCTGTGTGTCTATTTAACAATTATTCCCCGAGCCCGAATGGGCTCTAAGTCAATAGCCCATGAGGCCGAATTGACCCAAGAGGCCATGAGGGCGGGAGGAATAATTGTTTTAGTAAAATCCAATTAGTTGGTCAAAAATATCGAGGCAAAACAACTTTAGCTAGCAAGACGCGATTCAGTCGCCATTGTATAGGTTTTCAAAGCCCGCCCTTTTCGCTACTAGTGGGCTCTAACCGCCCAGCAGTAGCTCAAGCAATCAGAACGCAGCATTGATAACAGACCGTGACTAGCTGGATCTTACTAATCAGTAATAGATCACAGCTAGATGACGTCGAAATGTGGTCCTGAAAAAAAGCCTCCTTCAAAGTAACGAATATTGAATACTGACAAACCGTTGAAACCAAAAGGCAAAAGTAATCACTCTAGAAATACGAAACCTTTCATAAGCGGCTGGCTTCAATCGTTTAAGCTCACTGTGGGAAAAAAAATCAGGTCAGATGCTTCAAGCTGTGAAACAGTCCACCCTGGGAGCCAGAGACTTATCATGCGCGGTTTTCGGTTTCGGTCAAGTCTTTGTAGAGAGCGGCACGCCTACATTGAACTTTATCGCCCTTCAAAATTCAAATGTTAGGCGGCCCAACATGTCATGTTTGAACCAACTTAGAAAGTATTTCTCGTTACGTGTCCGCGTTACGTTAAGATCCAAACGTTGCGTGGAGGTCGCCGGAAGAGACAGTTGTCGTTTACAGCAATTTGACTAGTACTGAGATTGTTTATATACTGATGTAGTGGAGACCTCAATTAGCAATTTTCGTCGAGTCGGAACCTGACCGCTTTCCCCTGCGATTTCCGCAAGCCAGGACAACTTTGCTCGTCGGCGGCTTCTCTGGCCAGATTTTATTCACGAAGAAATCTTCTGACTCGTTGACGAAAGTAATACCGAGTTTGCATGTCATTTTGCTTGCTGTGCGTGATCGGCAGTAAAATGAATTACCCACCATGTTTAAAATTACATGACACCTCTCAAACCGACCAATGAGGTGGCATCCTTTAAATAACCACGCAGTATGACACAGGGCCAAGAATAGACTTCAGAAAATTTTCATGGGAAGAGGGTGACGTAAGGGGGATTCGATCTCTTACCTCATTCTCTTTTGCTCTTGTATAGGTGCGCTCAGGGTATCAAGCATTCTCGGTTCCCTTAACGGCAAGTACCTTGGCCAGTTGAATTCCTATTTAGACCCAGTCCAGACCGCAGCAGGTTTGTGAGGTGTTGGCAAGGTAAGACAGATGGGTGGGCGTCATCAACATTCCACAGCAAATGTGATAGAAAGGGTCCCACTGTAACCATCGTCCAAGTTGGTAGTTACATATTTGGTGGATACACAGACAAGTCTTGGTCGAGCCCATCACCCGGTAGGTATCAGTTACATATTTGGTGGTTAGACTTGAAAAACTAGTTATTATGTCTTGACAGTTTTTGTCGCACAGGGTTTCTAGGAATGCACACTCAGGTTATCTTCATAGCCGGCTGATTTTCTGCATTACACAGTATTTGTGACGGAAGGATCTCACATTAACATTTTTTCCTTACTGAACTAGTTTTGATTCTTCAGTATCATTATATCCTTTCGGAAGCTATAAGGCGAAGCTAATTCTGTTAATATTGCCCTATCGGATGTGTATTGTAAATAAAAAGCAATTTTTGTTAATTTGAAAATGAAACGACGTAGGGCGATGCATAAGGATCGACTGTGTTCGAAGGCTAATGTGATGCTGGTTTAAGGTGGCTCTGTCATTAATACAGACGCATTGAGCTATGACGAACTTTTCGTCATAACTTTTTCGTTTTGAAACGACTTTTAGTTATGGATTTCAGCTCCAATGATTTCTCAGAAATTCTCTGGCATATTTATTTTATCAATTTTAAAAGTTTTAAAAAGCCGATACCAGAAATTTCAGTACAAAAATATCAGCAAAATTTTTGCTAGACATGTTTTTTTTTTAAACAGTATGGTCTTCTTAAACTCTAATTTCGCCGAACATATACATATATATATTTACCAGCAATGAAATCGGAATATTTTATATTATTGTCGAATGATATTTGTTGTTCTTTGCAAAGTTTCTGAGCCATCTTGTTAAAAACAAAAAAGTTGTGACGAAAAATTCGTAATACACTCAATGCACCTTTATTAATGAGGAAGCCACCATAAATAATACTGAGATGAATTTTACGCACCCTGTGTATTAAAAGAAGAAAGGGGGAAAAAACGTAGATATACAGCGTCTCCTATACCCTAACCTGGCAAATACAAAGCCAGTTTGACATCAACAAAAGACTGATTGTTCAAATTCTTTGGAGGTAAATTCAAAGAAAAACTCCGACTCTTATTGAACCATGAATATCGGTAAATGGAAAACTGATATTTCTTCGAGAATGATTTTTTTTTTTCAGTCAGTGGAACAGACGGGCCGGAGGAAAAATAGGACTGCCCACCAACCCCTCCCCTAACTCAACGTTAACATTTGCGTCTCACTTGGGGCAAAATGTTTGGTTAGGGGTGGGGTAGGTGATCCGAAAAATATTCCAGTACCCCCAATGGGAGTCGAACCTACCTTCTGGTAAAATAAAGGCAGGAAAATGCAGTACATGTAGTTAGCTTTTCATTTTACCCATTTCTAGTTTTGTTGGTTAGGCACAGTGTTTACGAGAAAAAATGGCCAGTGACTCCATCAGAATTATGGAATAGTAAAAGGATAAAGAGAATACCTAACACAAAGAAACCAATATGGTGCGAAAAATGTATCACTAAGTCATTCTGGTTTAATGATAAAAATTGCGTTTTCAGAAAATCAAGAATATTTTTTCCATGGTTTAGCTGTACATATACGCATAGGCGTATGTGCGTATATGGACGCTACGCTCCTGATAATGGTTGCAAATCTTAACAGACTGGTCGCTGACGCCCAACTAGTGGAGAAAGCGTCTGTTTTTGAACATTTTTGTTTAGCTAGACAAACCAAGTACGTGGTCGTTCGACAGCACTTTATTTCCCCAGTCACAAGATGTACCGTTTACAAATCAACAAATTTTCGAAAGGGATTTAACTACTTGACCCTTTAAATTTGCTGAAAAAACAGACTGCAGCTCGTCTGCTTTCCATTACTCGCAACTCGCAACTTGCAACTCGCAACCTCACAACTCGCAAAATACCCAGTCCTTCACAAAAAGACCACGGAAAAGGAAGAAATACTGAAAAGGGCGCTATTTATACCTTTTTAAAATTCATTAGACTTCGCGCATGTGTTAATAGAGACCTTTAGATTCTTAGACGAGTACGACTACGAGTACGAGATTTTCTCAACACTAAGTAGTGCACGCGCGTGAACCAGCGTCATTTTGGCGGGAAAACGCGGTAGCCGTCGTCATTCTACTACGAGTTTTAGCGCGAATGTCGTGGTGGCGAAAACAAGTTATCAAATGTTAGAAGTTTTATCATTTTGCGATGGGGAAAGCGCGTAACCTCCTTCACTAAAGGTAACAGTGCTAACTTTTCTAGTGAAAAACGGTAAAATGAAGCTTTTCGGGAAGTCTATATTTTGAGAATACGCAAAAAAACTTCAAGTCAAATCTCGTACTCGTAGTCGTTCTCGTCCTCGAATCTAAAGGTCTCTATTTATTCACAGTTTGTCAGTTTGACTAACTTTAGTTGAAGTCGCCTCGCCGTTTCGGATGCACGTCCGTCTCAGCGAGGTCGAATGCCCAAGCCATGGTCCAAGAAATGTTTCTTCATCTTCTTCAAGGCTCGGCTCGGCCACTTATTTGCTCGACATTAACTTCGTCGACATCACAAGCCGTTTTACAAGCTTAGCTGCGAAAATTCCACCATGTCTGATGAATTAAACTCGACAGAAAACTCTCAGGTATTTTCACTTTTCGGTGTGGGGTTTGCATTGGTCTAAGTAGCCTCACATATGTTTGGTCTTTTTGCTGGTCGTTATAATTCTCATTTAGTTGCTTTGGACCAATGCTGGGAAACCACTTTTTTATTTGGTGCTTTAAGCACGTGCTGCGTGATTTATTCGCTTTTATTCTCGCAAGTCTTTTTTTTTTTTGCAATCTTGCGTCGTGCACTATTGCGTTATTGTAGTTTTTCTTGGATGGTGGTAAATTAGTTATTTCATATGTTTGAAAAGTTGTTAATTTTGGTCGAGGACCGGCTACATAAAATATATATTCTTCCGAGGACCACGAGTCTATCTCTTTGCCTATCAGATGATGGTTATAAGAGAGAAAAGACGAGATAACGTTTTGGCCGAGGGCTAAAAGAGTAACTTCGTTGTGCTACGCGGGGGCATTGGGAAAAAAATAATAACATCAGTTGCGTTCCGACATAGCTGTGTCGCTCTGTGCCACGGGGTGCCCCCTCCCCGCTCTTTTACTCGGGCCATTTTTGACTCTCGTTCCTTGTTCTTTGCTCCTAAAACGCGAAGACACGCTTGCTACGCGGGCTATCGCGGACCGAGAGAGCGGTGTCGCTGGGTGCTACGGGGTGGCGTTAAAAAAAAAGTGATCGGTCGCGGACCGAGAGAGCAGTGTCGCTTTGAGCCACGGGGTGACGTTAAAAAAAAAGTGATCGGTCACATACCGAGAGAGCAGTGTGTCTCTTTCCCTCTATTCGATAGAAAAAATGCATTGCACGGAAGAAAAGAACACAACGCGAAAGGAGTTTGGGAGAGAGCTGAGTCGAGAGGTCTTAGTTGTTGCAATTAATAAAACGATGACCGTTCTTGGGAAGGACGCGCACAGCTCCGTGCTCCATACCATTGGACAGCGGAAAGTCGTGGTTGCCAATGTGCGATAAAGCGGGCCATATTTAGCATATTTACCTAGAGGAACGGTAGGAGGAGGCATGGTTGCCGTGATTGCCATATATACTTGATCGTTTCGTTGGGTTTATCGACAAAATTAGGCGTATAGGCACTATTTTTACGTCTTTTTCTGGTGTCTCTTTGGTCTCGAGGTTGGAGAAGTGGCCCCACAAGCGTTTTGCCTTTAGGCATGCCCTTGAGCCCGATTAATCGGGCTGCGGTGGTCTTTTTCTCCGAGCTCGGGTTTGCAGTCTCTTTTACAATTTGCCATCTTTTGATCGTTTCCTTCTCGGTGACTCTTGCAAAAGAAACGCCGAAATTTGTGCCTTTAACGTTACGGGGAGGGGTAGGCAGATACAGAAATGTTGAATATCTCTGGATGGAAACCCGAGAACCGGGAAAATGGCCACAAGTTAAAAGATAACATCTATCGGGCTTATATAGGCCCATACTATATTATTGTGGGATAAACCATGTCGGGCCTATTTATTTATTCACTTTTACCTGGGCATAAGGAATAGGGACGTAGAAGCACTGAGTGGGGTCTTCGACAGTCACCTTTGAAGTAACAGTTTTCACAGCCTGTCACTGGTTCATGACTTAACGATTCATTGAATTGGGAGAAAACCGGGCATATTTGGGATGGGGTGGTAGAAGACTTTTCGCCTTTTGTCTCCTTGATGACGCTAGAGCCAAAGAGGACAAGATTTCAGGTTTATGTGTTGGCACGTTTCACCAGGTTTTATATTTGTAATACTTGCTACTGCTTGTGGAAGTTTTTTCGATTAGCTGTATTTTGATTCTTACAACAACAACAACAACAACAACAACACTTTATTTCACCCCATAATATGCATAAAATAAAAATTTATAACAATAGTACAGACAATGATAGGGACGCTGGTTGCCCGAAATAACCTAAGAGTTACAAATGCCAGGCAGTTAGTTAAAAGAAAAGATGTTTAAATGTTTAGGTCAGGGACACAAGAACAAAGAAAACAGAGAAACACACACAAGGCTGACTGATCCGGATGTCACTTTGTACCCGTACCCTCGATCACTCTCCTGTGGTAACTCAGTATTGAGCGGTAGGCTTGGTGTCTGGTTTCGTTCAGAATAACTTCTTCATTAATGTTTACAAAACTTCTGGACTGCAAGTTCCTACAAGCATTGTTCTTTTTCTTTACTGATTGCTAAATGTGAGGTTATTTTCCCTTCGAAATGTTTTGTCGCGCTTAAACTGGGTGGAGTACAGTTAACTATTCCGTGAGGGTAGCTTTGTACATGGTTTAAAAGGTACTTCCGCACTCATTTCTCTCTGCTTTCCAGACCAAATATTTAGAAATGGTCTGGGTTGTGTCAAGGCGCGGCTATTGAATTCCTAGAATTGGAGTAGCGGTGACATTAGCGAATGCCCTAGAAAGCTACGAAGCTCGGCTCTTAGATCGCTGGGACGAGGTGGCTCGTTAGGAGCCTGTGAGAATATATAGGCCCGTTACGCAGCTGTCCCCTTTTTGTGGTCGAGTCATCCTTCGGTTCCAAACCACGTCTGGTGAAATTTTTCTTCCAAGATGAGCACAGATAGACGAGCGCATACACATATAATGGTTTCTTTCCTCTCGTCTGCTTTGGCAACGGCGTTACCCCATCCGTGCTTTTCGCCCTCTCCTTTATTGGACTTTGTTTTATTTTAGCGTCGAAGAAAGAGCGAGGCTGTTGATTGGGTTATTCGCAGATTACAGGTGGCATGAGCTGGTGCCTGGTGGTCAGCCGATGCCTGGTTTTACCCTGGGATTGCATGACCACTGCACGTTTCGCGATGGATGAACCACGGGGTGGACATATCCCTTCTTATGCCTTTGTTAACAATCAAAATTAAAGCGATGAAAATGTTTTAAGTGCGAATGGTTATATTTTGTTCTGCCATCAGTATATGTGATTGCTTGTTCCAAACTCAATATTATGATACTTCCTGCTGCCTGGGGTGTGTCCTTGGACGTTAGAACGGATCCTGAGGTATTTTCAAGAGACCCAACGTTTGTTACTCGGTCGGTTCACGATTTTAACCAATGGTAAACAAAACTCAGGTCCGGAACATTCCGTTCAACGATCTTGTTTTCCTTGCACACGTGTCCTATTTACCGGAAAGTCATGAACCACGACTTTCGGTCGGAACATCCCCACCAGGGAAACAGATCTGCCCTTCGACGATCTGTGGTTCCCTGAGATTTTAACTTGATGGGAACGTCAGGTGTTCGGCTACTTCCTTTCGAATTTTTGTTACTTTTGTAATACTAAATCACTAAGTCGCCTATACAGGGGTCGTGATCGAATTTCCATTTCTAGGCTATAATATATAGTCTGTTGAAGTGGCGTAATAGTACACGAGAGTTAGGATTTTCAATCGTTTTGACTGTGCTTCAGAAAGAGTCGTAATCTTTAATATGCATTGTGTGCACGTTTTGTTTTGTTCATTTGACAACCCCTTTTTCGCGTAAGACTGCAGATTTTGTTGAAAATGCATCGTTTTATAGGAAGTGAGCCATATCCTCTTCCTTCTCCAAGCGATTTAAGAGCTCATGCTGGCTTACTCAATTGGAAACTGGGAGGGCAAAGTAGACGCGTTAAGATCACTGTAACCCTCACCCAAGCCCTCATTAATCAGCACAAAGATGAGAACAAACAGTTATGAGAGCCATCTTTTCAGGTTTTGCTGGTTTGCCTTCTTGAATAGTTATTACTCGTCAACTCAGTTTCATTTCTCGTCACAGAAGGTATCGACCCTTTCCGGGCACTCTCAGCTTATTTTTTAGTGTTGGAGTGGGAGTTTTGTTTCAACTTAGGTATCCGACACCGGTTGCTTTCTAAGGGGCTTACGTTTGGCTTTAACATCAGATGTTCCTTTGATACACACTATAGCTAGAAACATCTGGTTCCCTAGTGTCAAGCAGACTCTGCCCTCTATGTGGGATTATTGTAGTGAAGATCTGCATTGGGTTTGTTAGAGGTTATCCTGACTCCTTTTACTTGAGGTCAAAGATAGATCAAGCACAAAGTTTCCATCTACACTAGTCCCGTGTGAGCCTTGGCTAACCGGAGAGCCACTCAATATGCGGTTTAAAAACTAGAAATGTAAGTTCTCCCGCAATGCTAGGACAAAGTTAACATGCATCACGTGGGTTGGTGGTCCCCGTTCCATAATCCAATGCGCCTCTCTTCAAATGATTGGTTAAATACTAATACGTACAATACCGTACAAGGACTCAGCGTGGCCGAGTGGTTATCGTGTCGGACTCGCAATCCGGCGGTCCCTGGTTCGAGTCCCGCTCTGGCCACTTGCTGAATTTGTACTCGGTCGTCCCGAGTTCATATCCTTGGCGACGCTTGTAAATAGTCAACTGGTTGCCTCCTGCCAGTTGGGGTTTTTAATCCTGTTATGTTGTATTTCAATTATTTGTTTCTAAATATTTGAGTGGAGTGCCTGCAAACTAGCTGGATAAGCTAAGAGCACTTTCCACTGTAAAACAAGCCTTTAAAACTTTTTAACGGTGGTGAAATGGGCTTGACTGGCCTGCATGACTCCCCGTGCCCAGCGCGTGTTTTAGCCTTTTCACAGTTTGGCTCCCGTGCCGGTATTGTCTATGTCTGTCCTCCTTTATACTATATGAGGGGCGGACTCTAGCAGATTTCGCTCAGTAATGGTTGTTGTTATATTCAATGCTAGTTTCTCAAAAGACTTTGCTTTAGGTAAGGCACTTGGTGTGACGGTATTGCTTGACTCACAAAAGGCAAGATTCGTCATGTTCTTAGGTTCTCTTATGTTGAAGGGCTAAGTTTTCTGTCTCGAAAATTTATTTCTGAGAAGGTCGTATGTGTGAGATCCTCTGTGTAACCTCTCCCTAGCAGATGCGTTTTGCATGACTCACACGATTCGTACTTGCCTACTAAAACACGGGACAAAAAATTTAAGCACTCCAACAAAACCTCAAAGCCCGGGGGATGGGGGGACTCCGCATATGAAAGGGGTGGGGATGCTTGTCGTCTCGCTTAGGGGTGTAAATTTCTGATTTTCGTCTCATTCAGGGTGTTGTGAGCAAAACGCCATCATATTTAGCCATGAAGGTCTCGTTTAGGGTTGCACGGGAATATAAAAATGTATATTTGATATGTATATTTTTTTGGTCTCTTTTAGGGGTCGAAAAAAGCTTAGGCCACGCCCAAATCGGTCTCCTTTAGCGGTTTAATTCAAAATTTCCGACGAGCATCCCCACCCCTTTCATATGCGGAGTCCTCCCCGCCCCCGGCCTCAAAGGTGAAAAAATCATTCAATAATCTTAATGGTGTTTTCATAGGTTCTTGTCGCTATGTCTATAAAAAAAAAACTATTAAAATCCTATTTACAATTAATTCGCTTAAAAAAAAAGAAAAAACTATTCATTCAAAAACACTATTTACAATTTCTGTCGATTTAAAAAGCACTTAATTTAGCTTAAAAAAAAAGTTAATTAAAACTAAGAAAAATTTTTTTCGAATTAAAAAACATTTCATTTCAATAAAAAAAAAAATATCAACCTCTAAGATTCAAAATCGCTATGTCTATTCAAGTAAATCGTTCCTGTTCTCATTATATAACATCAATGGCTATGCTCCTGTTAAACTGAACATCAAGTCAAGTCATTACAGCAACGCTATATACAGATGTTTTGACAGAGGACCAGCGTTTGGTAATGGACACGACTTGCGGTTAACGCACGAAGCTGAAGGTTACCGCAATTCCTACACCTACTGTGGCAGTTCATTTCCCCTTCCCCCTGGGTACTCTGCATCTGGTTATTCCTGTAAATTTTATGCTGGATCCTACAAGTTTACTCCCAGCAATGTTGAAGTATTTTACGAGACAACAACTTGATCTGTTTCCGTGGAATCATTTTGGGGGCAAAATTAGACTAACAGCAACGAATGAAGAATAAAATTGAGTGAAATCACTGCTTACCAGTATTACAACCATAGGCCCTCAGTAACATCCGATAAGATTACAATAAGCTATTAATCGAATATTAATGTTATAATTAATATTATTAAATGATATTGATATTATGCATTTCCATTATTGTTCTGCTCCTCAGTTGGGCGTTATTAGTTTGCCAGTTAGCGTTCACACGGCATCGGGCGAATTTACGACCGGTTTAAAATTCGTGCTTTAGGTGTTTCATTCACACTTAACCACGCAAACCATACGAAAACTTATTAGACGCTTAGCCGTTCGAAAATTTGAACGCCAGAATCGAGCTTACTTTTAACCGGTACGGTCGAAAATTTGACCGGCGAGGCGTGCGGCCTCGTTGCATGATTGCTGGCAGACAACATTATAGATACACAGATTTGTAAAACCACTAACAAAAGTGACACCTTAACCTGGCTTGTCAGTCCCGTGTAAACGATCGAAAATATTGAGCGGTTCCAAATAAACGAACTGTCCAGTAAAATTTTTTAGCAAGAAGAAAATTCGTCTGGTGTCGTGTGAACGTAGACTGCAAAACAGTCGGTTTTTTTCCTTCAAAATCGCCGGTTTAGCGTAGCGTAATAAGAGTCTCACTCGCGAAGCGAGCAAGCCTCACACGCCTGCAGGGCGTCTCTCCCCATCTCGCTTTTCGTTTTCAGCCTCGCTCCAGACCTTTTGTTTGAATGCCTACTTGAATACGCAAAAATACGAACTGTTTTGCAGTCTAGTGTAAACGAAGCTTTACAGATTGCATAGTAGTTTTCTGTGATGTTACTCAGATTGTTTATAAAAGTTGCGGGCTGATCTTCTCATTTTTCAAATCAGAGCAGACATGCCATCATGCACAACTTGTATGAAAAATGATGTTAGGCAAACTTTTCCTTTAATGGCAACTGACTTTCGGCGCAAACAATCTCTTTGTATCCAAAAACCCCAAGCAAGCAAGCAATTGGTTTTATTGTCAAGAAAGTTCTCTTGATTAAGCAAGTTGACTCCGGTATATGTGTTAATTGAATCAGCTCCAGACACTAGCTGCGATCATTTGACTTTTGCTCCTGGCGTCTTATTCATCAGTGTTCTTTCCTACTAGTAGATACTGTATCAAGCCGGACTTTGGAAAGGAACCTTGCGAATTTCACAACCATTTTAGTGAAACTAGGCCAAAAGGCAGGTACACTTACGAAGGCAAAGGAAAGGAAAACTAGCACTGAAGAGCGAGGATTTGCATTGAAAGAAAGAAGGAGATGAGAGCATTACTTTTTTCGCTGCACTCTTAGTTGTAATAATTACAGTTAGCGGCTTACCGAAAGGGTCTATTTGGCGGTAACATTTTCAGAAATCCACCTATATACATAAATGAAATGTGATCTGCATTTCTTGTTGATTGATTGTGCACAAAAATCAGTAGCCTCTGTAGCAAGCGTCGAAAGGGTCGTCTCCCTGCCCTTTTTGCACCTTCACACAGGCTACAAATAGGTACAAACGCACAATCTCTACCATAAAAGAGTTTAACTTGAGAAACCTCCTTATTTAGACCTCAGGTGATTTCTTTTATTTTTTCTTTAACTTTTTAAGTTATAATATAAAAAGAAACTGTAAAATTAAAAAAAAAACGGAAATGTGAGAAAAAAATGTATTGTATGCAAATATGGTATTGCACATTCGTTTAAGTTTCTCGGATCCATTGCATTTGTTCACTTCTCTTTAAGTACTTAAACATACCTAAAGTTATCTTTTCGATAACTTTAGGTATGTTTTATGAGCTATGGACATGCTTCATAACATAAGGCATGTTTTGTGAGCTCTGGACATGCTTCATGACTTTAGGCATGTTTTATGAGCTGTGGATATGCTTCCTTTACCGTGGCGTCAAAGGCATTGAACTATTATCCAACTGACCGTTTAATAGAGATGAAATATAACTAGCCATACAGGGTGACAGCGTCTATGCAATAGAGGTGACCGCTAAATAGAGGTCAAATGACAGATTATTTAAGAAAGGGAATTTAAAAAGTGACCCCTTAACGGTTGGCCGCTTAAAAAGAAGAGACCGGCTTAATTAACGTTTGACTGCACCTGTTAGAACGACCACGCGTTACGACGAACAGCTATTCACGGCCTAATCGTGCTCGTAGGTAAGAGGTTCCATTCAACTAGTAGCCCCTGCTTGTAAAAAAAATAATAAAGATAGTCGTCTTTATTGTGGTTTGAGTACCACGACATTTGCATGTGCGTGACCTCGTTGTTAAGAAATACAACAACACCCAATTCTTTTTGCTCTAATAGACCGCGAAGCTAAGAGAATTAAGATGGCCACAAACACTTTGCTTGGTTTTCTTTTTTAAGTTTTGCAATAGTGTCGGCAGCCCCCTCGGAAAGAGAGAAAGTTTTACTCCTGGGAGCCGGGGCTGCAGGAATCACTGCGCTAAAACACTTCATGATAAGGGAATTACCGACTTTCTTGTACTGGAGGGGCAAGACTATATCGGCGGAAGAATGAAAGTGGTTCCATTTGCAGGAATAAAAGTGGAACTAGGAGCAAACTGAATTTATTACTTTGACGAGGAAGAAAACCCACTGGTACCATTGAGGGACAAGCATAACTTAACGGGACATTTGTCCAACTACAGCAATGTTCGTGCGAGGTAACAACAATTTTGATGTAATTGTAGCATCCTTAGTGGCGTTATTTTTTTATTATTGTTTTTTTAATCACAGGGACTTGCTGGTCGCAAGTGATAACGGATAATTAGGTTTTTCGAGGCCTTACAAAGTCAAATATAAACTACTAACAAGTTTGCCCGGATGGGTGATTTTTTATAAGGTCTCCTTAAAGTTTGGCCTTACGTTTTCATGTCAAATGTACCAAGACCAATACAACTGTTTCACGCATCACGTCTTCAATATTACGAGCGCGTTTAGATGGCGTTAGTTATTCCACAAAGTTACGAAAATTGCATTCTGACAACTGGTATAACTCAATTTTTTCCATTAGTTTTATTCGACAAATACAATTCATTTTAAAAGAAGTTTAAAAATAAGACTCTTATTCTTGAAGTCATCAGTTCATTTGGTGTTTGCTTTCTTATTTAAATTGGTCAATCCCACTGAGGCTTAGCAGGGAGCAAACAGCCACCTAACTGGCGTCATATATGACGTACCCGTGCAATAGGTCTATTTGCAAAAGTCATTAGGGAAAAAAGTTACAGTGAATTTTGGTTTCAGTCAACACTTGAATAAACAACTCTGTTTGAGTCTGGTAATAAGGGCCCATTCCAACGGGAAAAACTATGTGAAACTGGAAAATTCAGATAACTAGTCCGACAAAAATCGTCTTCTCGAGCCTGTTGCACGCTGTGTCAATAAAGGTTGGTTAAACAACCCAGCAGTACATTTACATAGTGTATCGTGACAACGATTTATCGTCGTCATCATCATCATCTTCATGGTTGTTGAAGTTGATAATCCAATAAAAGGTAATGAGCAGTAATATTTTTGTACAGAGAACCAATAAGTGAACGTGATAAACAAAACGAAAAATTGGGGAACAAAAGAAAGCTTGAGAAAGTTCGGAACAGGGAACTTCGTGACCAGGAAATTCGTGACGAGGGAGTATGGCCCATCAGTGTTCTCAATTAAGAACGTTTTCAGTGCTTTATTATTCTCCCTCTCAGAAACGATTCCGGAGTTGATGTTACAGACACAAAACTGTATAAAGAGTGGCACAAGGCCAAAGACGAAATGTTCAAGATGGGGGAAGAGAGAGGCGAAAAAGATGTCGGGCCAAGGGATATGCCCCCCTCCACTGCTCTTAAGATACTCGGCTGGAGGTCTAAAACTCCCCTCAAGAAAGTGCTTTCTTGGTTTGACATCGATTTTGAATATGGTGAAAATCAACAAAAGGTGTAATTGAACAACATGGCCTCTGCTGGAAAGGACCTGTTGATAACCGACCCAAGAGGAATCTGGACCCTCTTTAGAGATTTCTATTCCAGTTTTACGGACAAAATATTACTGAACAAAACAATATTCACGATCAAGTACGATAGCAATGGTGTGGAGGTCGCCACCACCGAAGGTGAAGTCTTTACTGCAGACTACGCTTTGTGTACATTTGGTAGTGGTGTTTTAGACCGTGGCTCAGTAAAATTCGACCCACCCTTGCCTGGATGGAAGAAAGAAGCCATTTATCGCCTCAGGCCTGTTTACTACACAAAAATCTTTCTCAAATTTCCAAGTAAATTCTGGGGTGATAGTAAGTGGATATTACATGTTTCAGACCAGAACACAAGACATTTCCCAGTATTTTTCGATCTGGATCGTGCTGGGTTCTTTCCTGGCTCCAAGTCTTTGTATACTGCAGTAACTGGAGATGAAACTTTAAGAGTGGAAGCACAAGATGATTCCAAAACGATGGAGGAGCACATGGAAGTTCTGGGCATGTATGGACCCAGCATACCAAATGCCACAGGTACTAATATAACTGATTCTTGAGAGGAACAGTTCTATCATTTTCTCATTTTATCGGTGATATAAGTATAGAAATTTGTATAGTTACTATGATTTATTTATGGTCGCTCGTCTGGTTTATTTTTTCCATTCCATTGTGTAAGTGTTCGATTGGTTGATATTGATCGGTGGATCGACAGACCGACTTCCGATTGGCTGACTGGCAGAGCTAGCCATGACTGACTGACAGAAAAATTTTAGACTCGCTCAGTAATTGCCCACAGCCACTGACTAATCATGAATGACTGCGAGAAATCTGACCATATCTCCTCAACATATAAATGTTCAAGAGGGGGGGGGGGCTTTACTGTATAGAGTCTCCCATCCAATAAATTTCTGTAAAAATTTACCTAGTGATTTTACGTCCTTCTTTCATGTCCATTCCAGGGCTCAGTGTTAATCAAATGGTGGATAACACGACTTGTTCTATTATACTTTTCCACCGGATAGTGATTTACCCGATGGATTGCGCTATCCAGCATTTGAACAACAGGTTGCCTTAATCCAGGCCAGGTCTTAACCTAGTATTGTGTCTAAGCCTTACTAGATTTCTTTGAGTCAAATTAAATGGCGTCAACTTTTAAACTGTATTATACTTTTGTTTTGTCTTGTTTCCTCTATAAGATATTGTGGTTAGCAAGTGGTCGCAAAACCCATACGTCTTGGGTTGTTGAACAGACCCAGTCATTGGCACAGATTCCTCCGTGTTTGCCAACATGGCCGGCCGATTGAAAAACTTGTTCTTCGCTGGTGAGGCAACCCATGCTGATTGGTATGGCTTCATACAGGGAGGTTACTACAGTGGACTGGAGCGGGCGAATGACATTGCTAGTTGTATTCAAGGCGGGACGTGCCAACCTTATGAGCCCTTCACAGGCCTACCAGTAATTGTTAAAACACAGGACTGCAAGCCAAAGAGCGGAGAGCCCCAGATCTCAGTGCTAAATGTTATCAGTTTGTTCATTGGGCTCCCCTTTACTTGGTTTTTTAATTAATCTGTATTAACGTGACACTTTACGGCTGTCGAAACTGATACAACGTCGCAAAAACGTGTCTAAGCTCCTAAGAATAGCTGTGTTACGACGTTAATCAAAGTTTAAATAGTGGGAACTGCACAAAATTAAAAAATGCGAAACATATAAACAACCACAGGACACAAGACAAAAAAACAAAGGTATATAGATAACACAAAATTACTTAAGAAGGCCCGGATGGCAAGCTTCAAAAAAAATTAAACTGACGCACTCAATGTAGTTGTTGTTTAATAAAACTTGTTAGCCTTACAGTTTTTTCAGTGTTCATGTCTTTGTTATTTGTAATGTTTGACGTGATACTTGGGAGA
>CALNXK010000050.1:1697500-1720000 GCA_942486035.1 Porites lobata | reverse complement strand
TTTACTGCCTCGCTGGATCTGTCAGAGGGGATCGTATTAGCCGTCCTCGCTGATGTGTTGACACGGATGAGCGTTCTTCGAGGTTCCGTATTCACCTTTTGGTGTGTTTTTGAGAGTGGAAATACTGTTGGAACGTTGTTCAAGTAAGTCTTCTTACCACCTTCGAAGTGTTGACTACAAACTCGATGACCATTTGTCGGTTTACAGTCTTTTCTTGAAATTTGTTGAAGCCCTATTTTTTTCAGTTTCTTGTCTTTGGGAAATTTATAAAAAGAAATACCCCTGTTGCGTTTATCGTTGTTAAAACAGCCTGGGACGCTGCAAGTGAATCCTACTGACTTCTTAGCTCCAGGCGCCATCTTGGATCAATGACTACAACTACCAGAACTCTTTGCGCGTGTGACGTCATCGTGCAAGTGAGCTATACGGCGTTGCAAAACGAGTAGTTTTGTTATTTTCGGATAATAGAAAGCCTGTCTTTCTATTCAGCTGTTCTATTACGATTTATACCTTTGTTATTTTCGAGAGACAGTGATCAGTTGCGATATTCTTCACATAAAGCCTGTTTCCAAGTCATCAACTCAGCTGGATTGCAGAAAGGTATGTTCTTCTTGATATCGTGGTTCGTTTACTTACTTTGGTTTTCTAATAACTTTGGGTAAGCTTAAAACCTCAAAGATAAATCTTAAAATTTAAGATGCATGCACAGATATGCCATTGATTGATTCCTTTTTGTTTACTGGAGAAATAACTGTACTCTTTGTTGCGCATCGTCTTCATTAATGGAATAATCTTAAGTAGCCAGATCTTGAGCTGTACAGGCAAACATTTCTTTTACACCAATATAAGTCGGTGATGTGACCTTAGCATGTCCATAATTCAGTAATTTGGCTTGTTGTACAGCTGAGTTAATATGTTAGATCTTTGGGGTTACTGTACTTTTCAGGTGACAGCACTTGACAAAGCAGTGGTCACTATAATTTATTTTTCAATATTCTACTACATTTCAAATGACAAATGATTTTCCTTTTGAATTTTTGACAGTCAAAAACTCTTGTTTTACATCTATACATAATTATGGTTCAGTGATATTGTGAAATCTTAATTTGGTTCATTTTGCAAGTGACGCCATAAGTTTGCCAGATCTTGAAGCATATGTGTCATTCTGAGTGACCATTGTATTATTGTTCCACATTTAAATGACACATGATTCTTATTTCATAAATTGTACCATCCAAAATTCTTATGGTTTATACATATGGTTTCAGTGATACTGTGAGATCTTAATTTTGGTTCATTTTGCGAGTGACGGCACTTGCCAGATCTTGAAGCCTACAGTATGTGTCATTCTGAGTGACCACCGTATTATTGTTCCACATTTAAATGACAAGTGATTCTTCTTTCATAAATTGTACCATCCAAAACTCTCATGGTTTATACATATGGTTCAGTGATACTGTGAGATCTTAATTTTTTTTCATTTTGTGAGTGACCGCACTTGCCAGATCTTGAAGCCCATGTGTCCCTCTGAGTGACCACCGTATTATTGTTCCACATTTAAATGACAATTGATTCTTCTTTCATAAATTGTACCATCCAAAACTCTTATGGTTTATACATATGGTTCAGTGATATTGTGAGATCTTAATTTTGGTTCAATTTGTGAGTGACGGCGTATGCCAGATCTTGAAGCCTATGTGTCCTTCTGAGTGACCACCGTATTATTGTTCCACATTTAAATGACAATTGATTCTTCTTTCATAAATTGTACCATCCAAAACTCTTATGGTTTATACATATGGTTCAGTGATATTGTGAGATCTTAATTTTGGTTCATTTTGCGAGTGACGGGGTATGCCAGATCTTGAAGCCTATGTGTCCTTCTGAGTGACCACCGTATTATTGTTCCACATTTAAATGACAATTGATTCTTCTTTCATAAATTGTACCATCCAAAACTCTTATGCTGTATAAATATGGTTCAGTGATATTGTGAGATCTTAATTTTGGCTCATTTTGCGAATGACGGCACTTGCCAGATCTTGAAGCCTTAGTTCATTTTGCGAGTAAATGCTTTGGCTTTATCATGCCAAATAACCACAATTACCGGTAATTAATTATTGTTCTAAGCAACATGTGGGTTGCCTTAATGTTACGTTTCTCAGGTTCTGACCGGTTTTACGATTTATGTGTACAGTTGAGTCATGGCTGTGCTCTGTTAGAGCCTGGTGACCTGTGGGACACTATCAGTTCTGCTCTTGAATGACAGGGGAATTAATTTATTTCAGTTTTTATTTACACTTAAAAGAGTCTTAATGAAATAAATGCAGATTCAACAGAAAGAGGCATTTCTGCTCTCTACTTTAACACCTGTTCCAAAAAACATATTATATAGTTAATGAAAAAGTTAGTAGGAATAAAATGCAGGGAGAAATTTTTCTCACAAATATCCTCAAACTGTTCCTTTGATTAAGAGAGTGTTTTCAGCTTTTAGCATCGTGTCATTGTTCTGCAACCCAGTCATTTACACTGAGTGTGAGCAGTACATGTTTGTTTACCAACTGTGGGTTACTTGTTGGCTGCTAAATCATGGCTCTTCATTTTTCTTTCAGAAAAAAAATTAAAGGGCCAATATGCTCTGAGGGAGTCAATTAGCATCAGTTAGTCAGACAAGGACAAGTACCTTGCATGTATGTCCGTTGCATATATGTCATAAGAGGAGTCTTTGTCTGAAACAGCTGTATCAGAGTGGCACGAAGGTAATTCTTCAGGTTCAGATGAGGACCTCCCAAACAGGGAAAATCTCTGTGTAAGGCCACTTTCCTGGCAGAGCATTGAGGTTAATGGTTTAATGGCCCAGTTGGACCGCAAAGTTGCATGGTGTCAAAGCCAATGAAGTGAAAATAATGGTAATAGAGCACACAGTGAGACCAACATCAAACCTGAAGGAGCACCAGATGATGCTCCTGAGTTTGCTCTGGCACCCACCACTTACAATAGAAAAAGGAACTTGATCATAAGCATAACACAGATAATTTTTTGAAGAACATTCAGAAAAGAAGAAGACATTTTAGATAAAAATGTACAAAATAATAATAACACTCAAGTTGAAGTTGACATGCATCATGATTCAGTTCCTTTTCAGTTAAGTTCCTAGAACCATATTTACTCAGTAGACAATTGCACAATTTTTTGAGTTTTGATGAAGACCTACAATGTAGTAAGTGAGTATCCTTTGACACCCATGGGAAGGAGCCACGTTAAAACTAGGTAAATTACCAAATCTCAGAGTGATTTGTCACAATCCAATGAAGATCTTGCCTGTGTTGCAGACACTCTAAACCTTCTGTATAGAGCATGCCGTCTGAGAATTAGTGCACAATATCAAGTTTGAATCCCACAGGGTCACAAAGACATGCGTGTATGTCAGCGTTTTGTGATTGGCTAGGTTCTTACGCTGTTTGTGATTAGTCTGATTTGAAATAAAGTGTTGACACAAAGTCACATAATGTCAATGACCTTTGTATGGTATGGTGGAGCCACAAACTTTCCTTTACCAGACAAATGTCTGCAAAATTTGCCATCTTTGCAGAGCTGTCTTTGGTAGTTTGCACCGAATCACTCTGTAACTTGGCAACTTTACTGAATTTTAAAAACCTTCCATCTAGTAGCCTGTAAATGCAGCTATATTTTCAGTCGTTGTGTCCATTCACCCAACATATGTAACTGGAGATACATCTGCATCCACTTTCCGCAGTGGTGACAGATCCTAGGGTTACCCTAAGCACTGCCTTAAAAGTGCCACTCCGAGGACTAAACCTAGCCAATACACCCCATAGTAGAGTAATAATACTGGACTCCAAATGCCATGATCCTATTTTGTTCTTGGCATATTTTACGAAAAAAGAGTGCAGTTATGTTTTATGCCAAAAAAAAAAATACCGTGTGTGATAACAGTTTTTTGATAAGCATGGCTTAAATTTTAATCACCTACATGCCAATAACAACAATAATGATGATGAATTAAAGAAGTTCTACAGAGCTTTCATAGTGTATAGATTGTGTTTGGATAATTTGGATATTTAATCAGTCCAATACTGCAAGCAAAACAGCTGATCATGTGAATCAGAAAAAAATTGCTCAAATTTTTAGCAAATAATTTGATTTTAGTAAAAAAAATAAATGTAAGAAATTATTTATGGTCATATAATAATACAAGAATTTCACCAAATCATATTATTTACAGTGATATAATAATAATAATAATAATAATAATACAAGTATCAGTGGATAGCAGATTTGCTTTCATAACTTGAAAAGCTTTTGGCTACCTATAGCATGAGAGTAAAATTGGGGTGTCATTTCATGCTAGTTTTAAAGTTCAGCAGTAAATGAAGCACCTGTAAAAATAAAATACATGTACATCCTAAAAAGGTGACAAAATTAACCTTATAAGTGTTTACTGCTGGGTAAAAATATATCAAAGTCGTACCCAAATCATAGAAATGCACAGAGCTTTCGCATAGTAACTCATTTTATTTACAAGAAATATTTTTATATAACTGATTTGGTTAAAAATGAATCATACAGATGTATCTCCCCTTGGGGTAAGTGAATAGCACTAGGTACACTATATAATATTATTCACTGCCTATTTTGGGTAGTGGATAATATTTATCAGATGAAAACAAGTTCTTATAAATAATAATTAGAGGAATATCTCTTGTCATTATAATTTGAGGCTAATTTAATTTCCTGTGGTTGATGTTCTGTCCATTAGTGAGGATGTCACATCTACATTGGGAGTGATGTGTACGTGTTGTCATCGTACAACCATTAATATTTGCCAATAGTATCAATTGAATCTAGAAAGAGTATATTTGAAGTATACCACTCAAATGGAGTTACGTTTTACCTGTACCAACCTTAGATAATTATGAACCAGCTAGTGTTGACTTGCACTTTCAAACCCAATGTACATTCTTATACACTTATGAATTTAGATAGTTTCACATTGTATGTGCTTTTTATTTAAAGGCATATATTTTGTGGTACATGCAGTGCCCTGCAGAGGCCAATGGAACTTTCTTTTAATTTATCTTGCTTTTTATTGTACAGTGTATATTAAAGACAATAAAGTCATTTTATTCTTGAAATTTTGTTTGGTGTCTAAATTGTTTGTCAGTCATTTATGGTACCAAATAAAAATAAGAAACATGTGGATAATGATGTTTTGATCAAATTTGCTATCTTGAGCGAAAGTGTAAAAAAGTGATATTTTTATCGACTTTGTTTACCTTAAAGTATGGAAAACTGCTATCATGGCAATATTTGCCATCCTGAACAAAGATACAGAAGAACTGATATTTGATCAACTTTGCTACAATGGGGAAAAGTATGGGAAACTACTGTTTTGATCATATCTGCCATCCTGAGCAAAATTGAGAATAACGTGGTATTTGGCCAAATTTGCTACCCTGAGCAAAACAGTGGCAAACGCCTATTTTGATCATATTTGCCACACTGAGCAAATATACGGAAGAACTGATAATTTGACCTCATTTACTACACTGGGCGATACACAAATAAGGTGAATTAGGTTATCCTTGTTTTTACACACGGGGCAAATTTGAGGGAAATTCGGCATTTACCACCTTTGCCACTAACGCAAAATTATGGCGAAGTTGGTCCTATGTCATGTGGCAAAATTGAGCAAAATTAAGCAAATGTGGCATTTGCAGATGATTTGCTCCAAATTTGCTATAGAGGTAAATCCGTTTTTTCGTCCAGTGATAGCAGCAAAAATTGCGATTTCTCCAATTTTTGGCAATTTTTGGACAAATCGCAGTTTTTGCTGGACATCCGTCTACCTCCTGTACCACTTGACTTTATTAATTTGTCTTAATTAATTTTCGCAAAAACTGCGATTTCTCCAATTTTTCGCAATATCTGGAGAAATCGCAGAAATTGCAGAAATCGCACTTTTTGCTGGACACCCTTGTACCTCCTTTACCACTTGAATTTAGTAGTTTTAGCAAAAACTGCGATTTCTCCAATTTTTTCGCAATTTTTGCCACTGCGTGCAAACTTGGACATATCCCAAAACCACTTGCGTTATCTACTGGATAGAGATTTATCGAGTGGATAGTACTATCCAAATTTTGAACAAGAACTGGGGCCCAGGTATTAAGCTAGGTAAGCATGCCCCAGTACAAAAGCAAAACCTAACCTTAGCTCCTGTCAGATACTAGAGTTTTCTTGGACTCAATAAACACCATATTGTAAAGAAATTTGCATTCTTACCTGTTCGAAATAATTTAAGTTGCTAATATTTTCTTACAGTATTACAGTAGTTTACAACAAACTTTTATGTGGTTATGGGAAAGGAGAATCAGAAAAGGTAGCCGATGTATAGACCCCTTGCAACTATTGTATAGAACCTGAGATGATAAAATAGGGTAATGTGCAGTTTTGTTCTGAAAGGTATTTTTATTCCGACGCCTTCGGGTAGTTCTGCATAAATGTTAGGGGTGGGGAGACTCTAAGACAAAAGGGAGCCCGGCAGTTGAAAAGCACCCTAGAAATATAAAGGCAGTCCGTAGCCCGGTGTCTCTACCTTAGACATACTAGATCCGCGAAAGTTTTTGTCGTTACTTACATTTGCGTGGCTTGCGACGTATCTCCTGCCTCTTTGGAAACTAAGATCAATAAACTGTGACCTTATTTCAATGAACGAATGGCTTACTCTTAACTATCTGTCCATACACCATCACGGGCAAAGGCTATTTATCTTAGCCACTTTGAAACTGCTCCTACGTTTACACTTATGAATAAGAGATACAATCGAAGTGAAAGATTTTTTTGCATCAACTTGGTTTTATCATCGACTGTCATTTTCATATTAAGAATACACGTAACAAAGTATCGCTAACCCTTTTGGCCATTCGTCGAATAAAAAAACATGATTAACAGAAGTGCCGCTAAGTTATACAAAGACTTCATTCTGCCGCAATTTGAATAACGTTGCCAGTTATTGTTTGGCATCCCTAGTGGTCTCCGTGATAGTCCTGCGAAGGCGAATGTTTTTTTTTTAGATCCATGTCTTTTAATTTCCCTGGGACAGTACATGTAAAGACTCTCTTGATAAGACTAATCAGCAGACCCTTGAACATCGAACAGTTGTCATTCT
Organism: Porites lobata; assembly: GCA_942486035.1. Classification (NCBI taxonomy): domain Eukaryota; kingdom Metazoa; phylum Cnidaria; class Anthozoa; order Scleractinia; family Poritidae; genus Porites; species Porites lobata. Next base: position 1,712,811 of record CALNXK010000050.1, on the reverse strand, counting down.
TTGTCCATGGTTTACCAAGCCTTAGTTTAGGAATCTGGTCCGAAAAACAGAAATGAAGTTTTCCAGATTCAACAAAGTAGTTACTAATTTGGTTCCCAGGGTTCGATCTCTTTCTCGTCCCCGGAGAGAGAGAGCGAGACGAACACGAGTAGAAAAGAAACCTGGGAACGAAGGTTAAGTGGTTATAGTCTTAGATTGAGGGGTAATCTCAGATTTAGAACAGTCAATGACGCACAACAAATCTTCGACCTCAGGATCATTTACACAATTGTGACTCGACAATAAATCTTACTATAAAGATTAGGCTTCTTGACTCTCTACATAAGTTAATATATGCTATCAAGGAAATGAATCTTACAAATGACAAATTATGCAAATGTAATATCTGTTAAAAAATAGTTACTTAGTCAGTTTGCTTTACTCTTATTTTACCGTGTGTTAATAATATACCGTTGCTGATCGTGCTGTATTTTACTATATTGTTATTGATACCACATTTATTTAGTTATCTATTTTTCTAATTGTTTATTAAAATTACGATTTCGGTTGCATGCCAGTGGTCAGCGATTAAGTAGCTATATTGAAGAAGCTCAGTACTGTACCCGTTGTTTATTAAGCCATAGTTCTCTAACTGCATGCAGGTCTCTGGAAATAGTTAAGTAAAATAAAAGAGGACCGATGTCGCAATTGACGCAATTGTTAACTATAAAGGATTCAAAATGGTTTAGGAAGGGGAAGAGAAATATGGATTGCATATGGCGAGGCCTCTTTTAAACGTCCCGCTACTTCCGTGTTTATTATAAGCCAGCTTCACTGAAGCTCGACTCTTCCACGACTTAGGTAGCGTTCACACTTGCTGCCCAAACACAGCGCCCGAGTACAGTAGTCGCAGGGCACTAATATGAACACACTCTCTATCACGCTAGAATCCGGGCACGGTGCTTGTGTCCGATCGAGTGCAGGGTCGATACCTTGTACTCGAGCCGGCGCTAAAGTGGGCATCGCTTAGCTGACCTTACCTGTGTGCTCACCTTCAGATACAGTGTATTACTTTTCACAGCCATATATTCAAGCTACGCTCACGTCTCAACTGACAATGCCAGGGGCACCCAAGGACGGTCACCTTCTAAATACATTGAAATCACTTTTTAGACTATCCAGAGTACTTTTAGATCTCTAGAAATAGATTCTAAGCGGCGCTATAAAATTTGTATCTGTTCGGTCATCCTAGGGGAAGTTGAGTCTTTTCGAAATTGCAAGGGCTTGAATTTAGAGGCAATTTGCCGTAGTACGAAAGTGAGACATTTTCTGATTCCTCTCTCCATCGCATTTTTCAATCCGAAAATTTTTGGTTTCCTTTTTTCGACGAAAAATAGCCTAACTTGGGGAATGAAATGTGAAGATATCGTAGGGAATTTATTAGATAAGCTTCGAAAATTGTGCATGAATGGAACAGTCATCCAGAAATGTTTAGCCGTCCTCAAGTAATAGAAAATTCTAGGCAATATTTGCTTTTCCGAACAGATATTTTATAGAAAAAAGTCGCTGGGTGCCCCTGAAATGGCATCTGACAGGTCGAAAGGGAGCAAATATGTACACAGTTAGATATCGTGTACCCAAGATGTGAACACAACACCATCTTGTGCCAGGACCCTGGCGCACTAGTACTCAGGCACCAAGTGTAAACAGCCCCTTAAGCAGACGGCTTATTCTTGGTCCCATGGCAAGGTGTCCGAGTACGGTACTCGCTGGGTACTACTGAACACACAGTTTTTGTTTTTAAGTACTGTAAGCCAGAAATCGGACACAGTGCCAGTCCCCGAGTACAAGCCAGAGGCCCAGTAATGGCTTTAGAGTGGGAAATTGCTCCCTGCAGCTGCGTGCACTCGTTTTCTTTTAGTTTCGACGCAAAATTCTGCTTTGCGAGCCGATCCATTATTTCTTTACATTTCTAGATGGCGTCAGTCAGCTGAGGGCGAAATGGAGCAAATATGTTCGCAACCCAGGCCTGTGTGCTTGGGCACGGTTGCCGGGCACCAGGAATGAATACTAGCTTTAATTTGATGCAAATGCAGGTGGAACAATATAACGTACGCAAAATTCATATTTCTCTTTGCTTTGTTGAGCACCAGAAGACAGCCGTATCCAGGCGACAACATGAAAATCACGAAAATTTCCCTTGTTCTTCTGTGTTTGACCTTTAATTTAGTATCGACAACCCCTGTAGGAAGGAAGAAGGTCTTAATCCTGGGAGCTGGGGCAGCGGGAATGGCACTGCCTCTAAGACACTTCATGATAAAGGAACTTCCGACTTTCTTGTACTGGAGGGGCAAGATTACATAGGCCGACGGATGAAGCAATCTCCATTTGCAGATATGAAAGTCGAGCTAGGTGCAAACTGGATCCAGTTTGCAGACGAAGAAGACAACCCACTTATACCACTGAGGAATAAGCACAACTTGACGGGACATTTGTCAAACTTCACCAATGTTCGCGTGAGGTAATTAACATGTTTGTTGTCAAAACTCTCTTTCGTGCTCGCGAGTTTAGTCAGTTTATACCGGTATACAGGGCTAAAATCTCTCACATGAACACAAGATACCGAGACAGCCTCTGAGAACCAGTCCGCTATATATGAACAGGTCCAAACTTTAAAAAATTCCAACAAATGCGTGCTGTGCGTGATAAATTGGTCCCTTGATTTCTTTTATTGTATCATTAGTCTCCGTTGTTCAGTTTACAGATAACGCGCTCAGAGAACGAATAACTTGAAATGAATATTACCACCTTGGTATTTTGTTCCCTTGACTCGTTAATTCTACAAGATGCTCCTGCCTCAAACCTCCTGCATTAAACAACACGCGACGAGTCACGAAACCAAATGTAAAACAATAGAATCCGGGACAAGGGAATTCGGGATAAAGGAGCATTGGACTCTTACTCACTTGGAAAAATCTGATCGTTGCTTTATCATTCTGTCTCTTAGAAACGATTCCGGAGTTGATATAACAGACATAACAGTATATAAGGAGTGGGAAAAGACCAAGGATAAATTGTTCAAGATGGGCCGGGAGAAGAGAGGGTGAGAAGGATGTTGCGCTAAGGGATATTCCCGCCTCCACAGGTTTAGAGATACTTGGCTGGAGGTCTAATACTCCTCTGAAGAAAACTCTTGCTTGGTTTGACATCGATTTTGAATACGGTGAAAGTGACCAGAAGGTGTCATTGAGCAACATGGGTTCCCTTGGAGACGACCTTTTTATTACTGATCAAAGAGGAATCTGGACTCTCTTTAGCGATTTCTATTCCAGTTTTGCAGACAAAATATTACTGAACGAAACAGTAACCACGATCAAGTACGATGACAATGGTGTGGAGGTCACCACAGCTGGAGGTGAAACCTTTACCGCGGACTACGCTTTGTGTACATTTGGTAGTGGTGTTTTGAACCGTGGCTCAGTACAATTCAACCCTCCACTGCCTGGATGGAAGAAAGAAGCAATTTATCGCCTGAGGCCTGTTTACTAGACAAAAATCTTCCTCAAGTTCCCAAGGGAATTCTGGGGTGCAAGCGAGTGGACATTACATGTTTCAAGCCAAAACACAGGACATTTCCCAGTATTTTTCGATCTGGATCGTGCTGGGTTCTTTCCTGGCTCCAAGTCTTTGTATACTGTAGTAACTGGAGATGAATCTTTAAGAGTGGGAGCACAGGATGATTCCAAAACGAAGGAGGAGCTCATGGAAGTTGTGCGGAACATGTATGGACCCAGCATACCAAATGTCACAGGTACTGAATTATGACAATAGGGTCGTTTATACCGGGAAAACAAGACGCGTCTTACATACTGTAAGACGCGTCCAATTAGACGCTAATTTGCTGTATAATAGGCACATTTCGTGAAATAAGACGCGGCTCTGCTAGGAACGTCTTATCTAACAACAGCCCTTAACACCTGTTGTAAGATAAGAAGAGAAAGACTTCGTATAAATGACTTTTGCGTCTTATATAAGACTCGAACGCATAGTACGCATGCGTTACTTTAAGATTGAGGGGTAAAAAAGCTTCCTTCCTTAAAAATCCAATTTACACACGTCTTTCACTTTTCTAAGTCTTCGAGCATTATGTTTAAGCCTGAATAGATTTATGTCAGTCAACTTTCAAACTATTTTTGTTTTTTTTTTTTGTTTCCTTCCTCTATAAGAAATTGTGGTAAGCAAGTGGACGCAAAACCCATACGTCTTGGGGTTGCTGGACAGACCCAGTCACTGGCACAGATTCCTCCGTGTTTGCGAACATGGCCGGTCGAGTTGAAAACTTGTTCTTCGCTGGTGAGGCTACTCAAGGCGATTGGTATGGCTACATACAGGGAGGTTATTACAGTGGACTGGAGCGAGCGAATGACATTGCTAGTTGTATTCAAGGCGGGAAGTGCCAATCTTATGAGCCAGCCACAGGCCTACCAATAATCGTTAAAACAAAGGACTGCGTGAAGAACAAAGCGTCAAAGATGGCAGTGCTGGATGTCATCAGTTTGTTTCTTGGGCTTTTCATTTTTTGCTGTTTGTAGTTTCTTTCAGCCGCATTTTTGCCTATATAACCTGGCACTTTTAATTCTGAAGACCGGAAATACCCCACCTCACATATGTTTTGTGCGTAATTAGCTTTCGTATCATTTTTTCTAAAAACTGTTTCCTAATTGTGTTTCCTTCCCTGTATTAACTTATTACTCTATTGTATTACACGATTACAGCAGTGACACCCCTTCATCTTGTTCGACCATAAAGTCTTTCCAAAGACAGAAAGGTCCACGAAATAAGTAAGGTTTATAGCACGTTTTTCAGGTGTTTGGATGACTTCAACAGATCTCAAATAAAGTTTCCATTTGCTTGCCTGCACTTCCGATGCACTAAGCTGACTTGCTGAAAGATCCTTGTTGTCCTTCCTTATTGCTGGTTTTCAGTGTCACCCCATTCAAAATAGATCAAAATAAAAATCAAAACCGTTCAATAGATAAAGTCCAGAATCTGGGAAATGAAAGGAGGTACATATACAAAGACCCTCGCCAAGATTCAGGTCAGAGGAATATTTCGCATACGAGTTATCGGAAGAAATGTTTTACCCAAACTTATAGAGATTTGTATGGAGACGCCATGCTGGTGCTCACCTGGATGAGCTCCAACATGGCAAACGGAAACCAGCAGAAACATCTGTTACCGAGTTTTGCTACAAAAGCGTGAATTTATTCTTCGAGAAACGCATAAACATTAAAGTAATACTGTTTCCTTAAACATGAACTGTTTTAGCAAAATGTCCTGAAATAAGTCATTTTTTTAACCTACATGACAGTTCTCTTGGCCGTCATGTAAATTCCGCGTCACGCAAAAGCTTAGAAATTCAAGCGTACTCTATCACAAAACCAAGAACACTTTTGAAGCCAAAATTTGCATGAAAATTAGTTTTCAGCTGCTCTAATGCATCGTGAAAGTAAAATCTCGGTAGGATCAATATTTTTTTAGTTTCAGTTTTAGTGACGTCAAGTGAAAACCAGCAATTGTCTGCGCTAGAATTTCATTTCGATCGTTTTCTGTTCATTTCCGCAGAAAAACAAAAGTTTCATTTCAGTTTTATTCATAACAATTACCTTAAAACTTTTTTTGCTTATAACAGGGACCACCGAGCAAGGTGAAGGGTTAAAGGCTAATTCGAAGTTGTAAGGGAGATCCGTCCGGCCTCCTTCCGTCCTTCTGTCCATATTCTAAGACTGTTTCTCAGCAAGGCGGGGGTTTAATCCGAACTTGAAAGAGCGAGCATGTAGGAAGGTCCGGCGTATGCTAGCCTGCGGTGCAGCCGGCCCACGTATCGCATATAGTGTGGATATAAACAACGTTTAAAGTGTCTGCGCGCAGACAGTGTATGCTTCCTCAAAAAAAAATGAAATCATTTAGGTTTCCTGATTCAAATGGTGGTGGCGACCAGCAGCATTGATGGAAGAAAGCAAGAAGAGTAATACAAAAACTGAGAAAATGAAAAGGACAAAGGGAAAAGGGCAAAGTTTACAAAGTAGTTAGCGTGTGAACGAAACTGGAATTGGAACTGAAGTAACTTTAATAAGTTATGAATCTGATGACCCAAAATAAATCCAGGTAAAACAACCTTTTTGTGCACATCTTAAAAAAGGGAAGGGCTAAAGCTTCCCCTTTGCAGCCCCTCCATCTCGGCGGTCCTTGCTTTAGCTAACTGAGAAATTGTCAAATTCAGTCTGGACATTGTATCTCGCGTTTGCCGTTTGTCGTAAACGTGATCGTCTGTGAAAAACTGTGGCAAGAAGATCATTTTTCGGTGAAGTAAATTCAAATACTTACTCATGGAAGAGGTTCAAATCCTTAAATCCCATTTCCAGGACTGAACTACCAGATGAGACCGCCGGTGTAATAAATTCCTTACTGACGATAGATTCTGCCACTGTGTGAAATGAGTTGTGTCATGGTCCCGATATTAGTCGATACGAACCCGTATTCTTGAGAAAAACGGAAGTATGGAGAGGTATCGGGTTCCGGACACGCAGCGTATACATTGAGTATCAGGACCCGTATTTTTCCTGAATCTAACTTTTTCCGCGGCATGGAATATCCGATATCCGGACACGTCATTGAAACGCGGCGTGTCAAGACCTGTAAACATCCTTATTTTTCTAGATTTGCCGAGAATCATGGAGTGCCGTTGATGAACACTACAATTTTTGCCTTTCATTTTCACTAAAATTCGACGCTACGGATTGTATTATCCTAATTTATACTCCAAACGTTCACGAAATTCCACGATACGTGAAGTTTCGAGTGTTTTCACTTCCCCGAAATTCCATGGTACGTGAAATACCAGGGACTCAAACACCACTGGAATTCCACGGTTCATGAAATTACCGATGTTGAAATCGTGGCAAAACTCCCTGATACACGAAAATTACAACACGTTTATTGTACTAAATTTGACGATACTTTCAATTTCCATGCATGATATTGAAAAAAGTGATACCGTCTTTTCACTCCATTGATACCTCACGATATGTTTCCTGGTCAGCATTGCACTTCATTGTATTGCAGGGACTTATTTGTGGGGTAGCAGTATTATACTGAAAATGATTTTTACCAGTTCCGACCATTCTACCATTTTTGTCACCGCCCCAGTCTTATTCACTTTAACTAATTGCCCAACGCAAGAGGGAAAAACACAGGTTTTAAATCGCGTAACATCATTTATTTTAAAGTTCAAATACAGGAACAAAGTTTGACAATTCTGACAGGAAAACGTGCAAAGTTGTGTTAGTTGATAAACCTAACTCTAAAAAGTGTTCGGACATGTTGACAATTCATTCAAAGAAATTTACAAGGTACAGTTGCAAGGTTGATTGGAATATTCAGAATGAGTGATTTCAAAAAATTTCTTTTTTTTTCTAAAAAAAAGTTTTTCAAAAATTAAAACAGAATTCAAAGTGAAGATATTAAATTTCATCAAACAATGGCAACAACTAGAGAGTAATCCATCCATTCTCCATCCTATGTTCATCATCACTGCCACTCCTTAAAGTAAAGGAGAATGTGGGGAGGGAGGCTGCAGTGGAGGAGGATGTACTGGTGTGACAACTAGCTCCACTGCTAATCAACGACAATGGCCATGCATGTGAACTAAAGGGTGGTTGGCTTGTAGGTGGATCTCCTTAAACTCTTGGGTTTGGAAGAATTAACCAAGGAGCTGGCATCTAGCTGCTGCAGGGTCTCCTCAACCATCTGTTCGCACCTTCATCTGTTTCACTAAAATCTGCAAAGCACAGTCATTGAAAAAAGTGAGCAATAACCAAAAATTAGTGCCCAAAATAGTGGTTAAGGTAGCTTATTTTTGTACATGTGTATGAACCTCTTTACTACCCATGCTTATAATAACATCATCAACCACAACAATAATAATGATAATAATAATGTGATGTTAAGGATAATAAGACTTTCAAATTTCTTTCGGATTTCTGTATATAAACAGAAATGAAACTGGATCACAATCGCCTTGACATCGTGTGTGTGGACCAACAGAACAAAAATTGCCTCATCACTAATATTGCATGTCCTTGTGACAAAAGGGTGGACATCGAACAAGAGATCAACAACGAAGTATAGTCAACAAGACTTAGTATCTTCATCTGGCATGAAGATACCACTTGTGGAAGATGAAGGTGTAAAAGTTGCCCCTGTTGTTTTGGAGCACTGGGTACTATTCTGAAGACCTGGAGGTTTAACTGAAGAAACATTAATAATTCTGGGATTGAGTTGGCTTTGCACTTCAAAGAACAGTCTTGCTGAGATCAGCAAGAATCCTCCAAAGTGTCCTTGAAGTTTAAAGTAGCTTGTTGCCACCCAAAAAATTCAATGGGTTTGAAATTTCTGGCATTGACATACCTGCTGTGAAGCATGCCCAAAAATAAATTGGGAATTGAAGGAAAAAGACAGGTGATTGTCCTCAATAACATTATTATTATCAACAGCCGAACAAAATAAGGGTACTAATAGACCTTTTTACGGATACGGTGGCCAGATTGAATTAATTCAATTTAAGGAGTATTATAGGATGCCCAGGGGACATGAGCACATTTCGCTTGTATTTTGGAGCGCTTTTCGGGACATTTTTTTCTTAAAGTTTTCTTAGAATAAGATTCTAATGGGAAAAAAGATGCTTGTTTCCGTGTTTGGATGTAATCATGATCACCTTTTTCCCAAGAAATATATGGTGAAAGACCATATTTCTCATGCTAAACTAGAAAAAGGCGATCATTATCACATCCAAACAGGGCACAAGGATCTTTTTTCCCATTACAATCTTATTCTAAGAAAATTTTGCGAAAAAATGTCCCGAAAAGCACTCCAAAATACAAACTAAATGTGCTCATGCCCCCTGGGCATCCTATAATACTCCTTAAATCGAATTAATTCAATAAGCGGCTGAATAAGGGTTCTAATTTTCTCTAAAGTGCCTTCTGGATTTCAATATTTTAAGTGATGTCCTTTAATGTAATGTTTTTCTGCAATGTTGTATCATTCTGGGCCCAACTCGTTTAGTAGTTTTCTTTGCAGGATATTAAATTATCACAGATAGTGATTTACAGTTCCAAAATTATAAGAATGAGGTGCATCAACTATAGATAATTGCATTGTGACTTAGTAGACTTTAGCTTATTGTTTTTCTAAAGATAATGTGAGTCTTTTGACTGGAGTGTGTATTTCTTCCCTTAATAGTAATACCTTTTGACTGAGCTTAACTGTCTTTGAATTGTTTTTAATGGCCACTGTCTTTGTGATCAGGCAATCAGAGATTCTGATCAAATCAAACAATCAAAAATTTCATTACAGATCACTTGAAATGAGCACTACGCATGTGAGAAGGCGCAGGCAAACGCTTGCGCTTAAAGCACAATGGGCTAAAGAAGCACCCACTCCGACAAAGGCTTCTATGGCGGCGGGTGGGGGAGGGGGGGCTCCCTGGTCTTGATCAATGATCACTGTAGTATAAACAAAAAATCATAGGTTTTGTTGAAAATATACATGGTCGAGTTTGAAATGTGACTTGGTAAGTGGAAAAATGCACCAAGTATTGGCTCAGGCATTCAAGCTTATAAAAAGTAGCAATGTAGGAAAATTTGTCCAGTGTATGTATAGTTTTATTCACAGCGTTGAGTTGAAAATTGTATAGTTCTACTGTGTAACTGTAATTTGATGAAGCGAGTTGAAAATACACAGCGAGTAAGGTCAAATAGAAGAGTTGGGTTTAAAAGCTAATGTTGCATTTAAAATTCAACTATACGGACTGAAAAACACTTTCACAACTTGCAAAGCAGTCACCTTGTGTGGTAGTTCAGAGGTGAAAAGTGAACCAGCAAAGAGAATAATATTCAATAACTGAAAAAAATATATCTCATGCCTCTTTGTTTTTCTCACATATTGTATTTGTCCTTGCAAAATCGAAGCGACACTGCCTGCATTACTGTGTAAATTCTTAACCAACAACAATGCGTGCTGAACTATCGATCGAATTGATCAACTTTATAGATACATTTATTTTTCCGGATGAAGAGAATACTATTATAATAGTAGTTGTGAGATAACAATTACTTGAGAAAGTGCCAGATTTATCAGAATTAAATCTATTCAAGAGAGCTTTATAATATGAGCTTACATTGTGTACATATTCACAATTCAGTGATAACATTTAATTTCACTTCGTTTATTGGAATCAGTAAACACCTTAATTGAAAGTCGAAATTCAAATGAGCCCAATAAACAGATTACCGGTACATCCATTGCTGAAAGCTCTTTACATTAAAGCAGCCTTAACTTTCCTTTGGTTTGCAGCAAAACACTTCTCAGTATCTGAACTCTTCGGCGATTGTTTCAGCTATATGTTGCTATAATACATGTACTATGTTGCATAGCCTGTGAACAGTACAGGCTCTCTGTTTGGGGAAAGTTAAAAAAATCCTGAGAGGGGAAGGGGAAGAGCCAGTAGAGGAACCTATGAGGCTGCTATTTTTAGGCACCCACTGTGCATCAGATTCTGATGCAAGCTCCTATTGGCAAGAACACTGACAGGTCTTTTGATCTTTAACATGGCATCTTCTGGCACATCACTGATAAGCTTATTTAGCCACAAAAATACATTTCAAAAGAGCTAAAATAAAATGCTCTTGCATCAGAGGGCAAATCACACTGACCAGAAACAATGACAACAATAACCTCAGACAATCAGTATACATGTCATGACCTCTCACTTTTAAATGAGAGGGAAAACCACAATTTTGCTCAGTCAAAGCTTACGCTCCAGCACATAATCTACCACCAGAGAAAGAACTCATTGGAACAAGCAGCATTTTGGCACCAGGTAAAAGACAAGTGTTGCCTCCTGATCCCCTTTTTACATGCAAAACTGACTACATTAATTGACAATCTTGCTGACAGAAGATCAGCAATTAATAGACAAGAGGGTGGAATAGCGGCCTCAAAGGTTTTTCTTAAGGCTCTCCCCCTTTCCCTTCCCTCTCCTCCCAACTTTTTTACCCTTCCCCCAAACAGAAAGCCTGTTCACAGGCTATATGTTGCATATTCCAAACTCTATAAAGAGAAAAAAGAAAGACCGGAACATACAATACGTCTGAAAAGCTACATAAAATCAGTTAAGTTGCAATTTACCAAAATAAACGAAATGCAATAGTGAGAAACAATCCCGCCTTCAACCACCATGATTTTGTTCCTTCTCAAAACCGTTTACATTCTACCTTTGGTTTATGATGCAATGTGCAACATCAGTACACAAAACTGCTGGCAAGACCCTTGATGATTGCTTTGCAAGTTGTGAGAACATCATTTCCATTTCATTTAAGAGAATGTATGGGAAGTAACTTCCCTCCCCCACCTCCCTCCGTGCACACAACCTACAGATTAGTTACTAATAGACCTTTCCCGCATATGCTCTATTGAGCAAACGCAAAGAAATGAGGATGAGGCTCGGGTGGACAATTTCATACAAAGGTCTATTTGGCAGCAGATAACTAACTAATCTGTAGGTTGAGCTTGCAATGTATGATTTCTAAGAACAAACTGTGTATACCGTCTTTGTCCTACTTTTCTTGAAAACACTGTACAGGGCTGTGAACATTTTTTCTCTTGAAAGGACATATGTCCCACTAAGACACCATCTTGGTTGGACTTGCAAGCAAAGTTTTAGTTGTACATAATGCCAATTACAAGTCCTTATTCTATAGGAAAATTCATTACCTGACGAGGGAATTCCACGTTAAATTGCATGCGAAAACCGATATTGCACTCATCGCTGCGCGATTCGTGCGACATCGGTTTTCAAGTGCAATTTAACGTGGAATTCACGAGTCAGGTAATGGATTTTCCTTGAATCGCATAACTGAATAAAAATCAGAAAAAAAAGAAAACGGCAATAATACTGTTTGTTTTTATCCTGAGCGCGCGCTCCAGGAAGCCATTTCAAAGTCAACTGTCAGAACTGTCTTTGCGTTAGTGAATAGGAAGCAAGGTCAGTCATACACGTTTGACCCTTCGACAACTTTTTTTGTACCTTGTGCTTGTTTTTACATTTGTTTTCAAACTCTTTTACATGTAAACAAGCTTCACACTAATCGCAAGGATAAATAGAGGTATTTCACTGAATTTACAAGCCGTTTATCTATAACATCTTTTTTCAAATTGGTCATTTGCTCAAGAAGGAAAATAATATACCCGTATTTGTTCGACTATAAGCCGAGCGATTTTGACACAAATTAAAACTGAAGTGAATTAAAATTTGGGCTCTAGAGGGGGTCTCGGCTTATAGCCGAAAGTTTTTGAAAAAAAAATTTTTCCGGCGCATGGAAACTCTACTAAATCGAGATGTATTTACGTATAAGCCAAGCTAAAGTAAAGAAACACAATATGCAATCGTTGGTTATTAACTTTTAAGAATGTGGTGGCTCCTCGGTTACGAAACGATCGAAAGGTTAAAAATTTGACACGTCTTGAATTTGTTTTGACATTTGTGAAAACTGGCCAATGAGAGTCTTTCATACACAATGTTGTCACATGATACTACGATAGTTTTGAGAGTCACACATTCAACAACACATACTCTTCTGCAATCAGCTGATTGATTTATTTCGTGATCTTGTTTCTGTTGCTCGACAAAAAACTTACCTTGGGTTCTCTGCTCTGTAAACCATTCCAGTATTCTTTGATCGAGCTCCGGATATTCGGCGTGAAGCATCCCATCGTCTTCCGTTTCGCTGATAATTTAATCTCGCTGTTATAAAGGTTCGCTTGATCTTTCCTCCAGCGACGGACCATGGACTCACTGATGCCATATTCTCTGGCGATTTCAGAGTTATTTTCAACAGCTTCTGCTTCGGCGACTATTGTAAGTTTAAGCGCGGGGTTGTATGCCGTGCAACGAGCTTTGGGCATAGTATTTATTAATTCGCGTGTGCTTTCTAAGAGGGAAGCTGTTTGCATAATAAATCATCATTGCATCTCTTGTATACGCGCGCGTGTGTTGTCGTCTAAGCCTCATTTATGACAATCAATGTGATTTTTTCCGAAAATGTTAGGTTTTCCCGTAGTTACCAATTCAGTCTTGTAATAATGAATGGGTCTCGGCTTATATCCGGGTGTTTTCGATTTATTTTTGGTTCTCGTTATGCCGAGTCTACACGTTCAAAGTTTGGGGTCTCGGCTTATAGCCGAGATCGGCTTATAGTCGAATAAATACGGTACACCTTTTACCTCTTCGGCGGCAAAACTGAAAGAAATGAAGTGTCCAAGCAAAGGCATTGAAAGTTTAACGTCACGATTGATATATGGTAAGTACCTTGAAATGTTTTAGAAATGCTGTTCAAGTTCAGCTCTGTTTTGTACTTTTCTAAGTATCACGATTCAGCACGATTGCAAGAGGCGTACTCTTTTTCGTGTTTTCACTGAGGGGCCATGTCGTCTTTGAAGGTATTTATTTCTTCTCCTGTATATGTGACAATCGACCCCGGCACTTCCTCCGTTTTGTTTGGTTGAACTTTGGCTTGCCATTTTCTGGGCCGTGTTCACAAGATTTTCTTGTTTTCTCGTTGTCGCGAGCGAAAGAGGTTTTTTATGCCTCTTCGAGAATTTGTAGCTCAGTTCAAAACAAGGAAGAACCTCCGGCTCACTATAATAACGCTTTTGTTTGTTTTGAACTCTTCAAAAGGTGACAATGGTTTTGAAAACATTTTAAAATGACGCTGTAGAAAACCTTTTTTGCAGTTGTTGTGTTAGAATTTGATGATAGTTGTTACCTACATGTAGATGCGAAACAATATTGCTTAGCCGCGTTTTCAACTCGCAATTCCACACTAAATACTTCGCTTCGTTAACCAATCAGAATGCGAGATTTTACTCAGTTATGCGATTCTCAGTAGAAGCTAGTGTAAGTGAAGAAATATTACTTGAAAACAACAACATCACTGTTTCATGTAAACAAATTTGTCCCGAAGCATTACATTTTTATCAAAAGTTACAGGCAAAAAGAATGGACTTTAGGCCAACAAGTTTTCAAAAACCTCTATTCTTGGCTTGCAACCTCGTGACAAGGTGGTCATATTGGTGCGTGTTGGAGGTCACTACCATAGAATGTTTTTTTTGAAGAATTTACATGAAAATAGGGTTTAGTTCCCGGAGGAGAGAAATGCTCTTTGTTCTTAACCCTAACCAGCTGCCCTAACACACCACCAATATGGCTGCAAGTGCAAACCAGCAATTGTAATCCATTTTAATCTTCTTCAAGTTTGTCTATCTGAGCCTCCATTTGTGTTTGCTGTCTTGTTTATACCTTCTTCAACTGTTGTGAGTAGTTATTTTTATGTTTCAGTCAATATGGTGGCGGTTTCATCTGTTCAAATTTTGATAAATTTAGTGCCACAGCTCCTTTATAAAACATTGATTTCATTGAAAACTTAAAATGATTTAAATAGTTTGAAAACAGGGCAGCTTACCTTTTCTTGCTATCTAATTTTCCAGCAAAATCCTGAGTCTTGGAGCGCTTTAGTAGTACAGTCTTTAGTATACTTCGGTGTTCATATTCTCAATCTGCTTGACTGAGTCTCCTGTATCGAAAGGGTTGCATCTTAAGATCTATCGACAACTGAAGGTTGAACGTTCGATGATAATGTGTTACAATCCTCAGATGTCCTGTGATGCTATCGAGAAGCATAATTATGGACTCAAACTTCTGAGGGAAAACAAACAAGTTGGCGTGATCGAAACGATCGATTTCACACTTTCAAAATGGACGCCAAATCGGAACCTGAAAGAGCATGTCCAAAGCGAATACCCGCTGACCAGTTGCTTTGCTGTATTGTTTCATTTCCAGGCCTCACTCGAACGTATAACCCCCAGGTTTTCTTCCTTTTTCTTCTCCTGACAGAGGCGATACCCGGGAAGCGATAAAGGCAGCTCAAAAGACAATGTAGTATTTGTAGAAAGTTAGTCAATACTCCGCTGAAATTAAGTAGCCATAGTTTTTCGAGAATGCCGTCTGTCGTTCATCGTAAGTGAGAAAATAGTTATCATGCATGTTCTCTCTGTTTTGACTTTGTTTTCGTTTAACTGGTTGTGACAAAGACACTGTATTATTTTTCTAGAGTAAGTGACAGGCCATTTATGTTAACAATGCCTTCCAGTCACCCGAACAGAATTACACGATCTCCAAAAACAACAAGCCAACGATTCTCATCGTTAGCGGC
>CALNXK010000050.1:1682500-1692500 GCA_942486035.1 Porites lobata | reverse complement strand
GTCCTTCCTAGTCCTTTTCTGTCCTTCCTAGTCCTTTTATGTCCTTACTAGTCCTTTTCTGTCCTTCCTAGTCCTTTTATGTCCTTACTTGTCCTTTTCTGTCCTAACCAGTCCCTTAATGTCCTTACTAGTCCTTTTCCGTCCTAACTAGTCCTTTTCTGTCCTTACTAGTCCTTTTATGTCCTTACTAGTCCTTTTCCATCATTCCTAGTCCTTTTCTGTCCTTACTAGTCCTTTAGTATCCTTACTGGTCCTTTTCCGTCCTTACTAGTCCTTTAGTATCCTTACTGGTCCTTTCCCGTCCTTAATAGTCCTTTAGTATCCTTACTGGTCCTTTTCCGTCCTTACTAGTCCTTTTCCGTCCTTACTAGTCCTTTTATGTCCTTACTTGTCCTTTTCTGTCCTAACCAGTCCTTTTATGTCCTTACTAGTCCTTTTCCGTCCTTACGAGTCCTTTATAATTAGTATCCTTACTAGTCCTTTTCCGTCCTTACTAGTCCTTTAGTATCCTTACTGATCCTTTCCCGTCCTTACTAGTCCTTTAGTATCCTTACTAGTCCTTTTCCGTCCTTACTAGTCCTTTAGTATCCTTACTGATCCTTTTCCGTCCTTACTAGTCCTTTTCCGTTCTTATTAGTCCTTTTCCGTCCTTACTAGTCCTTTAGTATCCTTACTGGTCCTTTTCCGTCCTTACTAGTCCTTTAGTATCCTTACTAGTCCTTTTCCGTCCTTACTAGTCCTTTAGTATCCTTACTGGTCCTTTTCCGTCCTTACTAGTCCTTTTCCGTCCTTATTAGTCCTTTTCCGTCCTTACTAATCCTTTTATGTCCTTATTAGTCCTTTTCCGTCCTTACTAGTCCTTTTCTGTCCTTACTAGTCCTTTAGTATCCTTACTGATCCTGTCCCGTCCTTACTAGTCCTTTAGTATCCTTACTAGTCCTTTAGTATCCTTACTAGTCCTTTTCCGTCCTTACTAGTCCTTTAGTACCCTTAATGATCCTTTCCCGTCCTTACTAGTCCTTTTCCGTCCTTATGAGTCCTGTAGTATCCTTACTAGTCCTTTTCCGTCCTTACTAGTCCTTTAGTATCCTTACTGATCCTTTCCCGTCCTTACTAGTCCTTTAGTATCCTTACTGGTCCTTTTCCGTCCTTACTAGTCCTTTTCTGTCCTTATTAGTCCTTTTCCGTCCTTACTAGTCCTTTTATGTCCTTATTAGTCCTTTTCCGTCCTTACTAGTCCTTTTCGGTCCTTACTAGTCCTGTACTCATGCCCCAAGTAGATCTTTACTTACAATTATTATAACCTCTAGTAATTAAAGATATACCACAGCGCCATGTGTATCGTTGTACCACTGCAACAAAATAAAATTTAGTGATCAAATTGTTTCGGCAAAATTCCAAAGAGCGAATAGGAAATAGATAAAATGCGCGCGAAAATATGAAGTAAAATGTGCAGTCTAGCTTACCGCTTGCATCCGTTAAATCGACTATCATTCTTTGCTTGTGTTAATTATGAGTCCTGGCGTAATCGTGCTGGTTACAGTGATCAACCAGAGGTTAGGACTCACTCGGTTTTGAAAACTGTCAGTGGTTGACTCACGGGCATGCAGGAAAATAGTTTCCAGTCCTCCGTTACTGAAAAGGACTTAAACATCGCAAAAGATCTTGGGGAAAAGGGATTCGAGATTCTGGGGGAAATGGACTATTGTTGAAGCCTGTCTTCTTGAAACTGTGGAGTCTTTTCTCTGCACCCCGAATGTCCTACCAACCTATCAAAATATTACAAAGTTGTACAATTTTATGGTGAACAGCAATTGTGCATTTTATCTCAAGCTTAATGTAAACACGAAAACAGAAAAACAAGTATTGGGAAAACTTAATTTTAAGCATTCAAGACAGGGTACCTTAGAAAATTTATTTTACAATTATGACCTCGCCAAAAGTATTAATTAGATCAGTCTTTAAGTAGTTCAGGTTTCTAAAAAAGTGTAACAGCAAATTGTTGGTACCAATTTCGGCCTTTTAAGAAGAAGAGCTTTTCTATATTTTTTTTTCTGTATAGCTTCTAAGTATGTAAGCACAATTAATTTTAAAAAATATCCCAAACTAAAATAACATTGATATTTCTTAACCTAGGTGGTTCTAACTGAATTAAAATTTTTCTTCAAACTGATGAACGGGTTTCGTAGTTTATTGTAGTTAGGTTGCAAAACACTTAAAAACTCTTTCCTTGAACTCGAACTCTAAGGTTAGATAATGACACCCAACCATTTCAAGAGTCACTCTATCGTCCACTTATGTCCAGGATCGATCTAGTTAGCAAAAATGTGCTAGCAAATTGCCTTCGCAATTTTAGCAAAACAGATTTAAAGAAAACAGGTATCAGAAAAGTATAGAAGAAATAGCAAATTTCGCAAAAATCACAAAAGTAACAAGAATTTATCTTGCTGTGTGAAAAGATTGAGTAACAAATATGGTAAAAATAGCAAGAACAACAAATTTAACAAAATTCTACACTTAGGCCATGTCCACACGTATCCGGAAAATTTTTTTTCCGCAAATACTTTTTTGCGGATGCAAAAATTTTCGCGTCCACACGCAGCGTGTTCGAATCGTTTTCAGCCGTCCACACGTATCCGATTGTATCCAGAAATTTTCTGATTTGCTCTAGTGCCCAGTTCTTTTGCCGGAGAGAATCCTGAAATGAGCATGCGCATAATTGCGATTTAGGCCCCATTTCTTTCGCGCCATAGCTACTGCGAGGTGTAAACAGTCGAAGCTTGTAGGTTATGTACTTGTCACCGGAAACCCCCATCCCCCCCCACCCCGGGGAGACGTGGGGCATTAGACAGCTGAACGAAAAAAAGCAACAAAAAGCCCCACCTTAAAGGGAAGAATTTTTAGTTTAAGCCCCGACCAAAGGTTTGGATTTTTCAAAGACTGGTTAACATTTAATAGCGAAATATGCAAAGTCCTACTTTTCTGACACACCTTGGAAACACTGTGACAATTCATGTGGCTTCATATAGTGACCGGGACATTGACCTTTACAGCTGGACCAGTCACCGCCCCATGGTTTTGCAGGATCAGGGACTGGAAGTGGGAAATAAGTAAGGGGAGGTCCACGTTGATACCAGCAACTCTGTTCTTTGTTCCCAGCCATTCACAGGCTATGTGGGCATCCCGCTTGAAAGCACAAAGCAAGCACTAAAAAGTACTTGTTAGACAAGTTTGGCAACTTGTGACTGAGATACACTTTCCAAACTTGTTGAAAATACTTGTACATTTCAGGATGGTTTCTCTGCAATCTTTCTTTTTCAGTGGATTTTCCGCTTAAGAATTTCAGCGGCATCTGCCCCCTATTTAAGAGTTTCTTGGCTTCAGGACCATCAGCACCTTTGTACAACTGTACTTTCGCTTCCCCACATGGAGCCCCTTGCACTCTTGAAATATACACATCAGCTGCTACATCAAGGTTTTTATCAACTGATTCTCATCAGTCCCCTTAGCAGTATGAACAGGTCCTCCAAGGGTAGATGGGATGTATATATACATTTTGAACAATGGACAATGTGCTTCGGACTAGAGTCCAGTCCCCGTCTACAATATACATTGTCTAAAGTGAACTATTCCCCTACTCCCTGGGGGCTGGTAAGTCATCTAAGCACCTACAAATCCCCACGTATGCCCCACGTCTTCCCGGGGTGGGAAAAGCCATTCGAAGCAAGTACAGACAAGCTGTCGATAACAAAGAGGCTACAACCTTGCTGTACGCTATGTTTGTTTATAATGCTCGCCGTGAAGACTGGATCCAAGAGAATGACGACAGCGTATTCGAAAATTTCCGGATACGACCGTCCACACGTATACGTATTCGTATCGGATAAAAAAATTTCCACTCTGGAGAGCGTTTTTAAAAATTTCCGGATACGGCCGGAAAATACGCTGGATACGTGTGGACGCAAGCCGTATTCGTAAAAAGAAATTTGCGTTTTCACAAATTTCCGTATACGTGTGGACGATGCCTTAGAAAGAGAAAAGATCAAGAATGGCTTCGTGAAGTCCGCAAATTTCGCAAAAATCGCAAAACTAACAAGACGTTTTCTTGCTATGTGAAAAGAATATCAATATCATGATGTGTATGCTTCGTTCTTCCATAGACGTATTGGGCTAACTCAATGTTGTACCCAATTCAAATCTCCCGGGGTTAAGATTCTTTGTGTACTGTATTTGCATTAAAATGTTGCATTCACTTTTAAATGATATGGAAATTCCGGAAACAAAACGTTTTATCCCCAAAGGGTTTGAATTGTGTACAACTCCATAAAAAGGAGTGTCGCTCACAGGAGGGCGTAAGTTTTAGCAACAAACCCCAATTTAAGCAGAACTTTTCGTGGCCAAGAACCCAACATAACAACCGTCCCGAAATATCAAGAATAGCAAATCGGGAGAAAAGAAAGTGGGTCATCGGATCCGCGCATTAATACATGAATGTTTCTGTGCAATACCCATAGTTATTTAAACGGTGAATGCCAGTAATTTGTTAATCCTTCTCTTTTAAATTAAGATGTACAATTAACAACAACTACTAAATGAATATTATTTGCATGTGTATGCCAATCCATTTATTTCAATAACAATTGATACAATTCTTCTTTTATGTGTGCCTCGTTTTATTTACTCATTTATTACATCCACTTGGAAATCACTGGCTATCCGTGCAATCCGATTGGCTCTCAGCGGTGTGATTTATTCCTAAATCGCACCATTTTTTGCTCTATATCGCATCTGTTCCAAATCGCGTCATTCATGTTCTAAATCGCATCATTTCTGTTTTAAATCGCACCATTTTCGTTCTATATCGCATCATTTCTGTTTGGAATACAAAATGAGATGTAAAAGCCTTTTTGTTTCGGCTTTTTAACAACCGGTTACTTGATCAATGAAATATTAGTACTGACTAAATTCTGCGATTTCAAAATGGAAGTAATAAAGTGGTATTGAACTTCGTGTCGTGCAATTTTGGTCTAAAATCATACTCATGATTTCAAATCATGAAATCACGCGTATGATTTCAGACCAAATTGCACTCCACTCAGTTCAATTACCATTATGAATCACCGACAACAATAAATCCCTGCCGCACTAAATTTTACACTCCTTTCCTTTTACAGTTTGAATAATCACGAAAAAATCTTTATCATTGACATGTATGTCAAAGTCAACAACAACTTGCAGCATGAAAAATTCATCAGTCAAAAACATTGACTACAAATTATATCCTACGTTCTTGTATCAAAATGCAGCACACTATCATACCTTGACGCTGTAATTTATAGAGCTAGTATAATAACCAAATACTACTGGCATACAAAACCTAGAAAAGTTCCGTTAATAAATCACCATAATACTGTTACCGTCACAATTTAGTCAAAAGAAGGAATAATATCAAAACGATCAAGACAATTAATTTAGGGATAAAAATCAACGCTTTTAAGAGATGACGTTTCGGCGACGACATGTCACCATTATCAAATGTAAATGAAACAACTATAGGAAACGAAGGTGTAAAACACAACATTAAATTTGAAGAACAAAACAATAGAATAATTAAGGGCGTTACGTGAAAATTTTTGCTGGAAAGGAGTCCTGGCAGTTTAAGTCTTTAAGTTTGGTCTTTTTTCGTTAATTAAAAACATCTCCTCAAATGTGCACTAAGACCCTGTTTACATGGAGTGGAGGACCCCGGTCTAGTGGGGTAGGTTTCTTTTGTTTTGTGTCCCCCAGAGCGTGAAAACAAAAGAAACCAACCCCACTAGACCGGGGTCCCCCACTCCATGTAAACTGGCCCTAAAACCTTCCTCAGCATTTCTTAAGGATTAAACCGTTCTTGGAGATTAGTTGGCTCTTGCTGGTGTTTTTCTTTAAGGTGTTTGCCAATTATGGAGTATCTGTGCTCGTCGACGTGTAAATGATGGAGGTGGAGGCTCTGTAGCCAATATAATTTGCATCACACGAGTTATATTTTGTTACTAGGTGTTTTTACCAAGCAACAAAAATCCTCGTAATTTTTGCAATTTTTGCAACATCATGGGCGGACTTTTCGAGGTCCTTCTTGGCCTTTTTTCTTTCTAAGTCTTGAATTTGGTTAAAATTATTATTCTTGCTATTTTTGCGATATTTATTACTACCTAGTTGTTTTTAGCTAGGAAGAAAAATCCTTGTTACTTTTGCGATTTTGCGTCATTTACGGACTTTTCGGGGCCCTTTTTGGCTTTCTCTCTTTCTAAGTCTTTCATCTTGTTATTTTTGTTATTCTTGCTACTCTTGCGATATTTGTTACTCTGTTTTTTTAGCTAGCAGAAAAATCCTTAAAAAAGTCTAAATCTTGTTACATTTGCTATTCTGGCGATTTTTGCAATACTTGTTATTACTTGGTGTTTTAGCTAGCAAGAAAGACCCTTGTTACTTTTGCGATTTTTGCAACATTTGCGGACTTTTCGGGGCCGTTCTTTCCTTCTTCTCTTTCTAAGTCTTGAAGTTTGTTACATTTGTTATTCTTGCCATTTTTGCGATATTTGTCCTGGGTGTTTTTAGCTAGCAAGAAAATCTTTGTTACTTTTGCGAGTTTTGCGACATTTGCGGACATTTCGTGTCCCTTCTTGGCTTCTTCTCTTTCTAGGTTTTGAATTTTGTGACATTTGTTATTTTTGTCATTTTTGCGATATTTGTCATCGGTGTTTTTAGCTACAACCAGTTGCAAAAATGATGAGACACTCCCACGGAAAAACGACCTTTCTTGCTTCAAATCGCTCCTGGTCACAGGTCTGTAAAATATAATACTGACCTCCCTCCTCCCTGCCATTCAAAGTTGTTCCTCCAAGTTTTGAGTATGGTCTTGTATTGCTAGCAACTTTGATAAGGGGTGGAGGGGGGATCACAAGCACAAGATCATGGACAGGCCATTTATGCCAAAATACGGTACAGTGTCTCAAGTACTTTTGCAACTGGTTGTCTCATTTAAGGTTTACTTCAACAAGCGATTTCCACGTCTTAATTTCCCAAAACGAAGACTATAGCGACATAACTAACTAGAATAATGACACTTTGTGTTGCTTTTCCCAGCCGATACATCATTGTCATTGATATCAAACTGCCTAAAAAAGCGCTTAACAATGTAGTGACTTGTAAATTTTGCCCAAGTTTTGTTGTAACGCATGCGCCATTATCTACCGTGACATAGCTTAAAGTTTCGGCGTTGTAATTAAACTCTGAGAAGCGCGAATGCATAATAACAGCATAATTTTCCTTTTCTTGGTATTTAGAGATACTATAGTTGCGAGTAAAGCTGCCAAACCTTCCTTTTCACCCCTGTATCTGTAACGCAATGACATTTGATATGCAATGGCGTTATGTGATCGGTATACCGCGTGACTTATTTTTCAACATCGCTGTTAAAGTAAAACCGTTCAGTTTTTTTCATCTGCTACGGTGAAAATAAGATGGTTCTTAAAGTCCGTTACAGCTAGAGAGCAGAAAAAGTTGTGTGCTATGTTAATTTCTATTTTCTGACGGTCTACCATCACCACGGTCTACCATTCTGCAACAGTAAGAAATAGAATATATTATTATATTTATCTCATATGATGGTAGACCGTGTAGACCGTTGAAGCACGTAAATTCCTGACATTGCTGTGCTGGAAAATTGCTTTTCTTGGGGATATAGTGTCTTCCTTTTTGCAAAGAAATAAATTTCCTTACCAGGTACAGAACTACAAAGCCACGTTCCCGGCATAGTAAATCGAACGTTCGAAAATCGAACTCAATCGAACTCAATCGAACTCAATCCGTGGATTGAGTTCGATTGAGTTCGGCAATCGAACGAAATCGAACACCACACTTTCAGTGAGTTCGATTTCCGAAGAAATCGAATTCAATCGAACAAATCGAATTCAATCGAACTCAATCCGTCTGATTGTGTTCGATTGAGTTCGGAAACCGAACTCAATCGAACACAATTAAATGGATTTCGTTCGATTGGCTCTGGTAAACCTATACCAAGCAAGCCCAAAGCAAGCCCGTTACTATTTATTCAATAACACAAACCCCATTTATAAACTGTCCACGGCAGTTAAGTCCGCGCTCGTTTGCAATTCGGAAGGCACGGCCTTTCTCGCCTATTTTCTTTAAAACCCTGAAAACTTCAGAAACTTCGCCATCCTTGACGTCAAAGCGGCATTCCTAGTAGCCTTTGACTATACATTTGAAGCTTACGATCCACAACGCATCTGAAGCCATTTCTGCGGAATTTCTTCGTTTACGAAAAACACGTGCGCTACACTCAGGGCTGAAGTAACTCGAGCTTCTAAGATCTGGTAATGGATTTTCAACGTCTGTTTTACATAAATCACGAGTTCGAAAATCGAACGTTCGATTGGGTTCGATTGATTTTTTTTCTTTTCGGTGAGTTCGATTTCGTTCGATTGCCGAACTCAATCGAACTCAATCCACCGATTGAGTTCGATTGAGTTCGATTGAGTTCGATTGAAATTTAGTTCGATTGGGTTCGATTTACTATGCCGGGCACGTTGTATGCGAGCTCTCGCGACTATGTTACTGAAATACACACGTGAATTTTCATTATCTGATGCCTATAGCCACACTCGGGCTTCAAAATCGAAACAAAGTTGTAAGACGACCAAAGAATAAACACAAATCCAAACTTGTGTTAAGTAAAGTAAAGTCGCCAACAGCTGCTTTTTAGCGTAACTTTTCTTTCCTGTAAATGGCAGGCGATAAAAGAGGAACCACGTCCACCTACTTATCGGAAACAACACCAAAAAGCTATCTCCTTGATTTAGCGGGGCATCTTACGTCACTTTCCTTCCATAAATAAACATCTTTTAACCGAGTTCGAAGAAAATATATTATTTTTGGCATCTCTGTAGCGTTTTAGGACCAAAAACCCCTTTCGTTGCAGCTTACTTAAGATGGTGTGACATCTTTTGCCACGTGCTTCCTTTAAAAGCCCAAGTTCTTGCATATTACCACATAAACAAAAGGGCCAACAACTGCCGTTTTTGTCTCGCCATTATTAAACAGGCAAACCGACAAAAATGAAATAGTGTTTTTTATAACCACCTCCTTAGGTGCTAAGAGTGCACCAGGTTTTACCCCGTTTAATAATCGTGCACCACGGCTATAGGGGTATGAATAACCTGAGATCAGGCCCAATTTGAGCGGTTCTCATACATTCTCTCTAACGGCTACCGCTGAAATTGGGCCTGATACAAACTATTACAAGTTTGTGCTCGTTACGGCCAGATTTTGGCCGTAACGCTGATTGGCTGTTAGAACAATTCCACAAGATCTGATTGGCTGTCGGAAACGCCGGAAGTTGAAAGCGCTTATTCCTAGCGTAGTTGTTTTCGTGAATGATCCGTCGGCGGTGGAGAGAAGGATCGATTTTGCTGTCTTTTTTATTGTTTTATAGTCTTATGGTAGGAAAATATGCCTTAGTATGTGCCATGGAAATTCAGAAAATTCATGTGATTGTTCATGTCTTCTTAGGATTTGCTTTATTTACGGAAAGTGAGTGTATCGCGGAGTTGAATACCCCTGCAAGTTGTTGACCGCTAAACAAAGTGCATTTTGATTAACAGATAAAAGCTATTTTTTAAGTCAGCCAGTCTGCATTTTTTCCACGCGTGAAAAATTTGCATTCTAGAAAAACAAGAAACGGAAGTAATTCTGATTGGCTGATTCGGCAAATGTCAATCAATCAAAAAAGTGGGCGGCAGACATTTCGTTAAAAGTTTGTATCAGGCTCTCTTTTCGTTCCGCCTTGCCCGCCGGAATGTAATTTTCAAAGCGAAACGAAAATAGAGCCTGATCTCAGGTTAGGGTATGAAGGGGCGCTTTCTATTTAGTCAAAATTTCCGGAATTTCCGGTTCGGCGGTAAATGGAACACGTTTTGTCGGTTCGTCCCACTGGAAAATT
>CALNXK010000050.1:1652500-1675000 GCA_942486035.1 Porites lobata | reverse complement strand
TCTTCCTCATGGAGCGTGGAAACACCTTATTTATTATTAGTCAGCAGCTAACAAAGGGTGTATAAATAATTGCTTGTCCATATCTGTTGTTCAATGTCGATTTCACCTAGACAGTTCGATAATAATAATTTTATTTAGACAGCCATTTCTTAATCACTGTGCTTCCTTCCTCCTTGTACTTTCAAATACATTCAGAATTTACTATGACTCTCCCAATTCCAAGCTTCTGGATGGTTTACCGTATTTCCTTGAATAATAGCCGGGGGCAATTATTATTATTTTCGCACAATTATTCAAGGGAAGGCAATTATTTTAGGGAGGCTTTTTTAGTGCTCCA
The DNA here is from genome assembly GCA_942486035.1 of Porites lobata. Taxonomy (NCBI): domain Eukaryota; kingdom Metazoa; phylum Cnidaria; class Anthozoa; order Scleractinia; family Poritidae; genus Porites; species Porites lobata. The sequence continues at coordinate 1,674,663 of CALNXK010000050.1, read as the reverse complement.
TAGTTGGTTCCTTGATTACCTTTCATTGTCAATATCCTCGGCGTCAGAGCTTGAATGGTCACTGATGAGTTTTGCCACACCAGACTCCAGGTAAGAAAGAAAGAGAAGATGGCAAGAAGGGTGGGGGGGGGGGCGATTATTTGAGGAAGGCAATTATTTTAAATATTTCTGTCTTAGGGGGTGATTATTCGAGGTGGGCAATTAATTGAGGGATGGCTATTATTCGAGGAAATACGTTATGCATTGTTTGTTCTTTTTTAGAATGAGGTTGGGGCAAATGTTTTTGCATATATACAACAAAATTGCATTCACTTTTAATAGAATGGGGTCAGGGTGGTGGTCTTGTACAGGAGGTTATTAGATGTTAGCGATTTATCAGTTTTAACTTGTTTTATTCTTTAACTATATTTATCAACTTAAAAAGTTTAATTTATTTTTTATTTCGCCTTACAGATAGTTGCAAAAGAGATTCAAACGAGCAGCAGTGGATGGAAAAAGAATGTCGCAAATTGAAAAGAGAGAATGGATGTATATAAAAAATAAACATATTGGGTTTAGCTATTTTTCTTTTTCTTCTCTTTCTATAAACTTCCAGTCATGTCAGTCATGCTTTTCATTTTGTCCATATGAACTTATGACTTTGCTTAAATCATCAACTTGTTGTTTGAATGTTGGTTCTGTCAAAATGAATTGATGGCCCATTAGAGTTGTGGCTTTTAAATGAAATATTTGTTTACAAATAGAATTTTTATGTCTTTACCCGAGAAGTAGGGTGAGTGGTTGGGGGCAATCCTTTGTCCCCCCCCCCCTTCCCCACCTATAGAGGGCATTGTTGATCACATGTGGACGCAGAGTTATGTGTCATTCTGCCTTGTTACTTCAGTGTGAAAGGACGTCGAAACCTTTTCCCCACCTTCTTCCCTTTGCCTTGTCCTTATGTTCTTTTATTTGGCCTTTTAGTCCCTCACCGTTACAATGTAATGGGCTGGAAATTTTTATGTAACCAATGTGGTGAAAGTATCCTTGATAAACCTGTTTTGTACGCAAGTCATGTGATTCTGTTTATTACAATAAAGTTAAAGCCGGCTATGGTGTTTTCCAAAGCCATTTTCACCCATTTGGCATCTGTGTCTTAATTGCCCATTAAACAGAGCTCAGCCAATGTAGTATCCCAGTTTTTAGTAATATAAACGAGGGAAAGACATAAATAGCATACATGCTTAACTATTTGTTACATAACATATGTACACATAGTTTATAATTCCTTTAATAATATTGAGCAATACAGAAAATACTTAGGTAACAGGTAATTTAACAACATGGGACCAAACTGGTCCTCTCTGATCAATCAGTAGTGTGAACTCTGCTGATGGGACACAAGAGTGGAACATGTCAGTGTACGTAAAGCTAGAGAAGCATACCTCATCGAGAGAGGTACTTTTCCACATACTGTTGTTTGTGGTTCTGGTGCATAATAATTATTGGTTTGTTCCACACAGACAACTTTGTTTCCTCCTTCAGATGGTCATTTACTATGCTTGTTTACCACCTTTTTAAAATTTATTTTGTGGACTGTTTTGCAATTTGGCATCTTATGTTATTTTTAATAACACATTTACTCCAAACAAACCTCTTGGTTGCCACTGTATTCATAACCAGAGGACCATCTGCCTTCTCTGCTTCACATCACTTCAGGCACAAATGAGTGGACAGCATTAATGGAAATTACAGAGGCATTTAATTTTGTTTGCAACTAAGGAAACGAGAGGCGAAGTTTAAAGACTAAGTTTTCAGTTTTCGCTCTAAGTTTTGGGGTTTTTTGTCGCCTACCGGGCTCGCGTTGAAAACCAATTCAAAGTTACCGGTGTTTTGAATTTTAAAAGGCGATGACGCTGACCAGCAAAATACTGTCTTGCGCCTTCGAAAACGTTTTTCTGCGGTGCCTCAAGCTCTCCTTTTTGGGGGAGCATGCCCCCAGACCCTGCTAGGTTAGGCCACCTTCGGCGCTACAACTTTCCTCGCTTGCGTACACCCTCAAAATCTCACGCTACGTCGACCCTGAACAGTTCCTGTAAAACGGCTTAAACATTGACGTGATACAGTAGTTATGTTTCCAGTCCCACACTACACTCTTGTGGTACGTCAAACGGCCTCCACATCGGCTCTCATCAGTTGTTAGGGAGTGGGTGAACAAATGTTGATATCGTTTGACAGAGGCTTAAGATGAAACTTAGCCTGCGACCAAGCTCTCCTATTTGGGCGAGTGAGACGAGTCTCGCGAGAACGCGCGAGCGAGCGGCCCCTCGCTCGCGCGTTCTCGCGAGGCTCGCTTCGCTTGCCCAAAAAAGAGAGCTTGAGGCACCGCAGAAAAACGTTTTCGAAGGCGCGAGACAGTATTTTGCTGATCAGCGTCATCGCCTTTTAAAATTCAAAACACCGGTAACTTTGAATTGGTTTTCAACGCGAGCCCGGTAGGCGACAAAAAACCCCAAAACTTAGAGCGAAAACTGAAAACTTAATCTTTAAACTTCGCCTCTCGTTTCCTTCTTCCTTTTCACAGATTATATATTGTGCCGAAGACAAACTGTGCTTGCACAGCGAGTGAATTTTTTGAAAGTATGCGGCGCGATAGGCTTCGTGACAAGATGATCGATGTTGTGTGTAAAGGCCAAAATCAAGCATATTTCCAAAGGCTGTAGCTATATAGCGATGCTCTATTAAGGACATACCAACCTTCAAGTATGCAGAGCTGGTGAGCTGGAGCCGTTTGAAATGGTTTGCCAGGGTCACTTCGATTTGATACGAAGACAAGACGATCGCAGGTGCTCTTGCCCTTCAACTTGGTGACACTCTGCGAAGTTGCACGTTCATACCATCCCGTGCAAGTATTTCAAACTCTATATAAAGCTGGTGCTTTACTGCCAAATTACACGTTGGTCTAATAAGTGCCGAATTGAAGCGCCAAAGATGTCAAACAACTGGCCAAAAGTGAGAAAAAAAACGAAAAGATCGCGACAAAAAATCGTAAGCAAGATCACACGGAGGTAAGTTTTCGAATGACCATTTTTTTGTTCGATGCTGTACTGAAAGAAATCTGTAATGAAACCTTAATTCTGGTTTATGTATAAAGGATAAGTATTTCAATGCATTTTTTTTTTCTTTTCAGGAATTCTTTTTTCTATAATATTGATAATACAAAGTTTGAAAATTATTTACAAAGTTGTTTTGAAACTCTTTTTGCGTTATCAAAGTTTAAAATAATTATTATCCATTGTTATGAATGCAGTAAACATTTTAAGTGAGCATGTAAATATTTCTTATTGACACAAGTTAATGGTCTGGGACAGGATTACTCACATAAGTTACCACCAATAAGAGTTGTTAGTTTTGTGAGAACCTAGGGAGTTTAGTTGAAAACAAAATTAAATGCCTCTGTAATTTCCATTAATAGGAATAAGAGAAGCGATCACCTAGCAACGCGAGAAACGGCTTCCTATATCTTATTTAGCGCTAAAACTCGGATATATATAAACAAAACATACACACATTGGAGCTGTAAACTCTTTATTTCAAGTTTGTCTGACTATTACAGAACCGTTTTCTCCTTTCTATCTCGAGGAAAAGAAAAACTATTGAAGTCTTGTCATTTTCACGCGCGGTTAATCAGTTAATTATGCGAGTTCACAAGCCCAAAGTTGAATACAAATTAGCTCTACAGCTAGACCCCAGGGAGCAACCTTGACGTATTATTATAAAACAAATAACTTAACAAGCATCAATTAAAACACGCGACTCATAATTGCTAGCAATAAAAAGACAAGAGAGATATCGTTTTAAAAAAATTTATTAAAAAACAATGACAAAAAGAGTCAAATACACAGGAATGGAAATTAATTAATCTTCATCTTCGCCCATGGAGTACTTGTAGGGTTTGAATTTCTTATGCCGACGTTTCTTCAGCTGTTTGCCATGAGATTTATGATCATCCAAATAATTTAGAAATTGAATCCGACGCCTTTTGCGCTTCGGTCCTTGTTGTGATGGGGTTTCTACTGTGGGAGGAGGGGTCAGGAAAGCAGAATTTAAGGGTGGTGAAGGGGTGAGGCTTTCTTTGTCAGCTTTTTGAGAGATAGCCGCTTGGGTTAATTCAGGTGTTACATTAAAGGGGTTGAGGGGAGTCGAGAATGCTGTCGTTGCTGTCGAAGAATCTTGTGTCCTTGATGTTAAGTCTGGAACAGTACTGATTATTTCTTCCGGTCGTGTTCTTGTATTTAATTGTTCTTCAAAAGCCAGGTATCTGTTTTGCAACTGAACGTATCGCTTAGCTTTTTGATCGTCCCGAAGATCGTTTCGATAAAGCACGTCATCCATGTTGCCCTGTATTTCTTGCATAGCTGGAAGAAGTAAGACAGGCGAAAGAGTTTGCTGCTTCAGATATTTTAGGAGCTCTTGAGGAATATTTTCTTGAAACCTTGCTTGGCTAAAGCCTTCTTCACTGGGCAGGACGTTTGTTCGCAACCGACAATTATCTTGGGTAGTAGTTTTCAGATCAATCAGAAGATAACCAAAAGGTCTTTTTACAGCCTCTTCGTACTGATTTAAAAAGAAATCAGTCTGCCCGGGATACATTTGCTTCGCCAGAGTCCGGATTTCCAATTTGTCTCGTGGATTCTTGAATAACACCAGATAATGGCTGTTTAAGCTTATGCTGCGGCTACCTTTCCCCTGATGAAATAGATTCTGCACGATATAAATCACGCTCAGATTGCGATGATGAGAACCACGAGTAAAAAGGTTCACAATTCGCTTGTCCTTACTGGCGTCAATCATCTGATCATCAAACACGATCAAATTCCGTTTGTTCACATCAAAATAGGAATTTTGCTCCAAAGCCGTAGGAATTCCCTTGACAAATTCAATGTTTGGCATGGCGACTAACATTTGTGTATACGCACGCTGCCATTGTGAATAACACCAAACGATCCTCTCCGGGGGAGGGTAAATGGTCTCTGAAGCTTGTTGCAATAGCGATCGAACCCAGGCCGTTTTTCCGGACCCGGTCATTCCGGCAATCATGGAGGTGAAAGGATGCTCGAAGCGAAACCGCTGACATTTCTGTGAAAATATTGGAACTGTTTGAAATGGGGTGAGACCAGCATTGCGGTGTTTAGACATCACGTGCCTTTGCATATTATCTTTTCTACTAAAGGATTTTTCGCAGACAGAACAGAGCCAACTCGATCATGTCAACTCCTCAGGAGCAAAATGTAGACTGAGGAAAGAGGTAGAATGTTGCGCATTTATATAGGTTTTCAGGCCACAAAATTATATTGTTTTCCTCCCCCAAAACCACCACCACATTTCTATTGTTTTCGTTCCTCCTCCTCCTCCTCCTCCTCATTTCTATTGTTTTTCCTCCTCCTCATTTCTATTGTTTTTCCTTCTCCTCCTCCTCATTTCTATTGTTTTTCCTTCCACCAGATTCTATAAAAGACCACCAACTGCCATTCTTAGTTCATTTTGTAGCATTGTCTCGTGTAGTGAACAACAATCGTGGTTTTCTTCAGCTGTTAGCTGCTTGCCCTGCTTATCAGCGCCAGTTTCTTTTAAAGACAGCTACACCACAGCAACTTCATGCACTAGTGCAAGTCTTATACAATTTACTCATGGGACACATTCCCATCTCCGAAGAAAATAAGCGGGTATTGCTGCCATATACGGATGCTTTACTTAACCTGGCCAGTCCAAATGTCCCTTTCAAAACAAAGAAGCGAGTTCTTGTTCAAGAGGGTAGTGGTTTTATTGAAGATGTATTAGCCCCTGTCGTTTCAAGCTTAGGACAATTACTTCGAAATAAACCCACTATTTCCGTCACAAACATCGCTGAGCTAGTTGAGTATGTGTTACTCCCTCATAACAATGACGTTACCAAACCTCGTGTGCTGAATACGTTTCTAGATGGACTTGCAGAGTTAGGAATCGATAAAGGTTTAATCAAGAACAAAAAGTTGTTAAGTGGTTTAATAGAAAAGGAAAAAGGCTACCAAAATGTAGAAAATACTTCTGATAACGAGAGTAATAATGAGGAGAGTTCATCGGATATTGAAAATCAGGAGGAGGAGGAGGAAGTGGCTTCTGAGAATGGCGCTGAAGCGGAAGGCATCCAAGAGAGCGACAACGACACTGAAAACGACAGTCAGGAGATAGAAAGTAGTAACCCTAAAACGTCCACCACCTTTCACTCCAAAAGTCCCTGTGAACACTGCGAGAACTCTGATGTGTACGGGACATTGATCATGAAATGTCCTAAATGCCTTTGGCACGATTACTACAAGATTTGTCCTATATGCGATCAGCAGATTCCCGAGGGGAGACATTACATGAAAGAGGGCTTTCTTTGGTGTCACGATTGCGGAGCAGTTACCCACAAAAACGCGAAGACGTTGGAAACCAATTTCTATTCCCCTTCTACAGAGGAGAGCGAAGAAGAGGATTAATTAATTTCCATTCCTGTGTATTTGACTCTTTTTGTCATTGTTTTTTAATAAATTTTTTTAAAACGATATCTCTCTTGTCTTTTTATTGCTAGCAATTATGAGTCGCGTGTTTTAATTGATGCTTGTTAAGTTATTTGTTTTATAATAATACGTCAAGGTTGCTCCCTGGGGTCTAGCTGTAGAGCTAATTTGTATTCAACTTTGGGCTTGTGAACTCGCATAATTAACTGATTAACCGCGCGTGAAAATGACAAGACTTCAATAGTTTTTCTTTTCCTCGAGATAGAAAGGAGAAAACGGTTCTGTAATAGTCAGACAAACTTGAAATAAAGAGTTTACAGCTCCAATTTGTGTATTTTTTGTTTATATATATCCGAGTTTTAGCGCTAAATAAGATATAGGAAACCGTTTCTCGCGTTGCTAGGTGATCGCTTCTCTTATTCCTATTTTTCTTTTAATAGACGGTCCGAAAACCGGGCTCAAGTTACTTACCGGGCAAGTTTGGGCCGGCCTATTGTTCCTATTGTAGTAGAGTGACGCTCATTAGTAAACCTATCCACTTCATTATATATGGAGGAACGCATTTTTACCCAGCTAGCTAGACACTGACTCGGCACATATGCCTATTAATTGACCACTCCAGAAAATGCCATAACATACCATAATGCTCTTTGTTTGTCACCCAAAAATTTTGCATAGGCATTGTTTTCAGTTTCTCTTGGGGCCATTTTAACTCCCAAGAGAAACTGAAGACAATGCTTAGGCAAAATTTTGGGGCGACAAACAAAGAGCATTATGGTATGTTATGGTATTTTCTGGAGTGGCTAATTAAGGGAACGCACTTTTTCCCCAGGTTATAATAATCGGTGACGTCATAGACTAGACCTAGCTAGACCTTGCTAGACACCAAAGGGGGTTAAATTTGCTGAAGCCCTACTACTCCCGTTATTCATTATTCATTATTCATTATTCAGCTTCCACCCCCGAGACGTTACAGACGTTAAATATGTCTAGTATAAAAACGAAACACCCGTAAACCGGTGTGAATTTATTCCCAACTCGTCCAAAAACGGCTGGTAAGAATCAGTGTTTGGTCTTTTTTCAGAAACTGTTTTGTCAATGTTGTCGTCCACTTTTAAGCGTTCCGGTTTTACACAGAGTCTCTATCATAAAAACGACCAATTATATAGATTTGTTTTATCCATTCTGCAGTATTTTTATTTTGTCGATACATATATGATGTTTGGACAAATCTTTAATTTTTAATGATCCGACGAAAGAACCATCGCTCTAATTTTTGGTCGAGGGTGGGTTACCTGTGCAATAACGAAGTAAACAATATCAGGTAAAAACGTTGAAGGTCTCGGTAAAGGAAAACGAGGTGCCCACAGAGAAAAATTCTAGTCGCGCGAGTATTTTCGCTGCAAAGGCAAGTTATATATCAAATTAAAGCTAAAAGACTAAATTACCTTATAAAATGTTTTATTTCATCGAATTTCAAAAGGCGCTTAAGTTTTTTTGCTCTCGAACTCAGAGGTATCGAGTTTACTGCTGAAGCTCCAGCCCTTTCGCGTTGTTAAATATTCACTTTCTTTTTATTGCATCTGATTGACAGATAAAAGACCTAAAAACGGGTGTGAGGAAATTTGCATATGTCTCGTATTAGGATAATTATTACATTTCAAACTAAAAAGTCGAATCTCGAGCCCGATTTACGCAAAGAAACTGACATAAAATGAGTTACAAAGGGAAATCGGAAAATTCCTCACACCCTTTTTGAGTCTATATCATTATCCATCATATCTGAAAGTTTCAAAGCGATAGCTTAAAACCTGTCCCGACTGGAGGTCGGAGAATTTTGATTTTTGCGTCTGAAATAGAGTGAGAGAAAATCAGCTCTAAAGATTTAGCGCGAGGTCCACGCTTGGCTGGTTAGCTCAGAAAAAGCTCATTTTAGAAGGGTTAAAAAGCACTTTCTGATTTTCTTTTTCTGCCAAAATAAAATTTAGGACCCACTCATGCCAAAAATCCAAAAAAAACAAAATCGAGCAATGTACTAAAATTTTCATTTACCGAGACCTTAATTAAGCTGACCAAAATAGACATGATTCAAATAAAAGCCAACAGCCGCCTTTTATACTAGAGTGATATGGAGTTCGGCTAAAATTTCAATGCGGTACTTTCCAAATACGGCTTGGACATTTTAATAACGAATAATTAGCATAACGGACAGGGTATGCAAAATGATGGAAGCTGTCATAGATCTTATGTCATACGGCTGACAAAAGGGTCCAAGTGTGCTCGTGAATAGATTAGCGCAATCTACAACTAATAAGAAAACTCAGTAGTTCCTAGACATTAATACTTACAACGCACAAAACTCTCTTTTTGGGTCAGAAAAATTTTGCCTCTAACAGTTAGATTACATTTGGCGAACTCATTTTCTTGCGCGCGTCTTTCATTCCCGTTTATTTGACTTGTTGATGGTTTGTACGTGTATGTCCCAAGTATTAATTAAGGCGTCCTAAGCTTGGTCTTTTAATTAATCCTCTGGGACTAAATAGGAATAAAACGATACGAATAAAGGAAATATTTTTCGAGTTGGTCTCTCTTGGGACGGAATAATGGAACACAGTTGCGGAACCTCTGGCCGTTGTCGATCGAGAGGTTAAAACAAGAGTGAATGTATCATGGACTGCCCGTAAAAAAAATGGCCGTTGTAGTGTGGTGGCCGTTTGTAACAGAAATTTTTCTGTCGAAATAATGGAATAATGCCCTTTTGGCGGTGAAATAATGGAACAAGGAAAAGTTTTGAGACGGGAAACTGAAAATTGAACACCCTATTAAATTCCGGATTCTGTAAGTACATTTAGTTCGTTTAATATACTGAACGAAAGGGTTTTGAGACTTCAGGCTGCTAGGAGCCGAATTCTGATTTGCCTGCGTGCAGATAGGAGACGTCTGCACGCAGGCAAAATTCTGATTAACTGTGGATTTACCGGCTGTCAACTTAAATTATGAAATTCTGTCTTAATTTTCACATTTTGTGCAGGATATGAATTAAGCCGTTGTTCTTTTTTCTCGGTTGCTCTCTGACGACTGTCACTCTTGAAACAGATGCCGTTTAAAATAACCTTTTACGTATTGTGGAGTTTTTATAAGTGCTAATTTTGCATGTTATTTTCTCTATAGATTAAAATTATTTTCCGCCAGAAACCTCGGTGGAAGAAAACTAACTGGATTTCCTCTGGAATACCGAACATATCAGTGGAATAACTTCGTTTCAGTTTCAAGTGTCTGGTTGTTTGAGCGCACAATTTTAATTTATTTTACAAGCTAGTGGATTTGATCGGTGGCGCCTGTTTTTGCAGAGATGTATTTTCTTGGTCCGTAACAATATGAAGAACAAATTCCTCCTTATTTTTCTGCTTATTTCAAGTTGCAATGTCAACAATGGGGTTGAAATGCAATTCAAGTGTAAGTAAAACTAAGTTTAGCCTAAATGATTTTCAGCGAACCACTTCAGCGGAAGCATGTCGAAGATCGTAGTCGATAATTTTACCACAACTGAAATTTGTTCATTGTGTTTTAACAATTCTTTCATTCTTTTCTTGAATTCGTAGTATGTAAGCCTGAGCAATCGTTTATTCCTTCCACGTCAAATTCAGCTTTGGCTCTGAAAGTAACTAAAGACATATGCCATGGTTGTAAAAAGTTGGAAAATTGCACAACATTCGAAGGGAGCATTCAAATACAAATCGTGAGACAAGCAATTCCGGAGGTAATGAGTCAGCTTCGCTTTCCCAAGCTTACAGAAATTACGGGTTATTTGCTGGTTTCATTAGTGTACGGCGAGCGGAGTTTAAGAGAGATTTTTCCCAACCTTGCTGTCATCAGAGGAAAGGAGCTTTTTCTCGATTATTCTCTCGTCATCTACGAGAATGACGGACTGCAAGAAATCAACCTCCCTTCTCTTACTACTATTTTGGATGGAGGTGTACGCATCGAGAAGAACATAAATCTTTGCTACGTTAAAACAATACGATGGGAGTCTATTATGAACAGTAATAATTCCTTGGCTTTGGGCACGAACAGTAATGACTGCTACGATACATGCTTTGGAGGGAAATGCAAGTCCCCGGCTGGTCATGGCCGTTCGACAAGACAATATTGTTGGGCAGCTGGAGAGGATGCCCAAAACGCTGATTGTCAGTCTTGTAAGTGTCACTTTTGATTCCTTCTACATATTTTTTGTCGTGACAGATAATTTTGTTATTGTTAATAATTACGCTGTGGCTGTATGGCCGGTAACCGGTCAAGTTTTTCATAACACTAAGTGACCGTCCCGTCAGTCCCATATTCTCAATAAATTGTACAAATCGAAAAAATCCATCGAATCTTAACTATCATATGCCGATTAAGAAAAGTCAAGCGATCCTGAAACACTTTATAGATCTCAAGTTTAGCGTTTGGTTTACGCTGTGCTCAGAAAACGCCGAAACCATGTTTTGTGACACTCAGAACTTTTTTCAGCTTCCTCTTTCCTCTATCCTCGTTCCTCTTTCCGCTTTCCTCTTTCCTCTATCCCCTTTCCCCTTTCCCAACTTATCTAGGAAAGATCGAAGCGACTCTGCTAGCAGGACTCTAGCAGGGTAGACTGCCGGTCATTTAGTGTTTTGACAATCTTAACCGGCAGTCGACCTGAAAAAAGTTCTAAGTTTTACAAAACATGGTTTCGTTTTCTGAGCGTAAACCAAATGCTAAACTTGAGATCTAGAAAGTGTTTCAGGATCGCTTGACTTTTCTTATTCGACATATGATAGTTTAGATTACATGGATTTTTTCGATTTATCAAATTTATTGAGAATATAGGACTGCCGGTCATAATTAGTGTTTTAAAAACCTTGACTGGCAGTCTAGCTGAGAAAAGCCTTTTAAGTGTCACAAAACATGGTTTCGTTTTCTGAGCCCAGCGTAAACCAAACGCTAGACTTGAGATCTATAAAGCATTTCAGGATTTAATCGACATCATGGACAACTGCTTTTGCATGGAACAACATGTAAAAAAGATATGTAGTGAGGCAAATTATCATCTCAGGAATATATCAAAGATCCGCAAATATCTCACCCAGGACTCTTCTCAAATTCTCATTCATGCTTTTATTAGTTCTAAGCTTGACTACTGTAACTCACTTCGATATGGTATTCCAAAATACTTAGTTTGTAGATTGCAGCGTGTTCAGAATACGGCAGCTCGCATTGTCACGTTAACAAGGAAGTATGATTCGATTACCCCAATAATGTTCAAGCTACACTGGCTCCCCGTACATTCACGTATTATTTTTAAGCTCCTGTTATTAGTCTATAAAGCACTCAATGGCAAAGCACCCGCTTACATTTCTAGTCTCCTGAGCCATCGTAAGTGCTCTCAGTCTTTACGCTCCAGTGGGCAAGAACTGCACACTGTGCAACTCGCTAAACTAAAGACTTATGGAGATCGGGCGTTCAGCATTGCTGCGCCAAGGCAATGGAGTAACTTGCCTCTTAGCATTCGTAAATCTCCATCAATCGCTATTTTTAAAAGACATTTGAAGACTTATCTTTTTAAAGAAGCTTGTGGTTTTTAACTTTTATTTTTAAGACACGTTTTTTTATTTCTTTCATTATCTGTAATTTTATCTTAGTATTTTTAGATCTTAGATTTTTAAGTTTCATTTTTGTATAATGTATATATATTTTTTAAGCTTTGTAAAACTAATTTATCTCGGTATTTATTATATTTTTTAGCTTTTAGGTTCTACGTTAACCTGATCATTGTAAAGCGCTATGAAAGAGTAGCTGAATAGCGCTGTATAAATTATTATTATTGTTATTATGATAGTTTGGATAGGTTGGAATTCTTAAATACAGCTGTAAGTCAAATTTATTGAAAATACCGGACTGCCGGTCATTTAGTGTTTTGAAAACCTTGACCGGTTACCATCCATATAGCCACCGTAAACCTTTTAAATGAACTCTTCTGCCAGGACATGGATTACTTGACTGAGCCCGGGGCTGGCTTACTTTGCATTACATACAGTTACATTTACATCGGTGAGTTTTATTCTTGTATTACATGAAGCCGGTCTGTTACATGAAACCTGATTTGATTCGTGGGTGGTAAAATCCGCAACATCATCACTATTCAACTTGTTTTGCAGCAATGTTGCAAAATGAGTGACCGGCGATCAGGTGTTCTTCCCCTTTTGTTTGGAAGACGAGGGGAAAAGGATGCCTGATATATTTACTTTGCGCGTTGTCTTCCCATAGTCCAGAATCTGGACTTTTGCGGGATTTTCAGGGACAAATTCACGGTAAAATCGGCCGATTTTGCGGGATTTTCGCGGGAATTTTCGAGGCAAACTTCGCTGAGAAACAATCGATAAAATATGGCGCGATAGCGCCAGTAGCCAAGATAAGCATATATTCGATATGATTTCTAGCAAATTTCGCGGCAGTTTGTGTGTTTTTGTGAATTTCGCGGAATTTGCGGATTTACCTGACTTTTGCGGCTCCACGACCGCGCAAAAAATATCAGAAGCCCTGCTGATAGCAGGTTACAAAAGTTGCACGTTTTTGTTACCCCTTTTACTTCAGCTCCACTATATTGGGCCAAACTCAGAAAGTAGGGGCGAACTTGCAGGGGCTGATTCGCTAGGGTGTGAACTCACTGATACCGCTTTTTTTCCAGTTATAATCAGTGCACTCAGTTATAAGAGGCGACCCAAACTTTCCAACACGGTTTTCTCAAGTTAGCAAACTGAAAATTAAGCTAAAATACCCACCCATAGGGCCCAACCATGATTTTTGGCGATGTTCACCTTAGCTATACAACATTAAACAACACGCTTTCTAACTTCGCTCATTATTGCTCCATGTTTTCTTTTAATACATGTCATCACGTGGTTTTTTATCCTTAAATAGGGATATTTTATCAGATAATTTGAACTATTTTCCAGTTCCAAGGGTCTGGAATTGCACCAAAAAAAATGCAAAAAATTCAAATGCTGCACCTAATGCGATAACCTCCTCTCCATCCAAACATTGAAATCTGCATTATTAGAGTCATTCACCTTTGTAAACGAAAGCAGAACAGTTACATATTTGATCAAAAGTGAAAAAATCACTCCTATCAAAACAAAAGGCATTGTTTTCTAAGACTGTGAATACTTTAATAATCAGTGATCCGTTTTTAGATTTGTTAACAAGTCAGCAGTCTTGGCTGCAGCATACTGACATCTTTACAGCATCGCGGTAGTATCAAGATAAAATCGATCACGTAATATGTGTGTGAATTTTTTTTGTTAATTAACTGCAAAATCTGGAAAAATATGAAGTCCTTGTTTATGTTTGGAAACAGCTCTCACAGTGTTATTAACAGATTGAAGCTTTCTTAGGAAAATAAAGGTTCATAACGAGTACTAGATTGCACTGTAGCTGCACAAACCACCATAATATCTTGGGTCAAGCACTTGCTAAAAAGTTCACCTGGTTACCAAACATCAACATTAAGTTCAAAATGATCGATGTGATGATTTGTTTTGGACAAAAAATGATTTGTTGGGGCCGTTACCAGCTTTAAAAGATGCAGAAGTTATTGACGTGAAGGATAACAAAGAGGAAGATGAGCAGCTAAAGCTTTTCAAGTAAAAAAAATTGAGTCAGGTTTGTTTTGTTGCATGAAGATACTCGGTTATAAGATGCACCCCAAAATTACAACAGATTTATAGTTAAAAAGCAAACTTTCATTGAAAAAACACTATGCTTTAATTATAATGGAAAAAATATGGTATTTGGCTGGCTGGGCAAGCCATGATTACATAGGAAATTTCCAGCCAGTTTAGCAGGGATCCTCCTCATCAAATTGAATCAGCTCTTCTTATGTTATCAGCCTCCAAAATGACACCTCCCTTAAACAGACACCTATTTATAAGTCCCTTTTGGGAGGTAGGGGGTATATATGTCCCAACCGTCTGAATTTAAAACCAGTGCCTTCAGAACAAAGCCATTAATGTCCTTGTCGGTATTTGATTGTTGTAAATTCCAGTTTTCCTTACCTTTGCACTGCTGTCCCTGCAATTTCGGTGGTGGATGAAATACTCACCCCCAGTCCATGGACAACCCCCATGGACTACCCACATAGACTACTGCTGCTGAAGTTTAGTGGTTAGGGTTAGAAAACTGGGTGAATCAATCAATCAATCAATCAATTTATTAACGTCAATACGTGGGATGGGGTTGCCCCGATTGTCCGAGGCCAGAGGCTCATGTATAAAACGCATGACAATGATGGGTGAATGATGATGGGTGAATCAAGTTTTAGGTCAGTTTTCCCAAGATATAGCCCCTTTTAAAAAATGGAATCAGATTCACTCAGTTTCCTAACCCTAATCACTAAACTTCAGCGGGCTAGTCCATTTTAGGGTAGACCGTATTAGTAGTCCATGGACTGGGAAATTAAGTCAAAATATCTGGCTATAAGGTGCAGTTGCGATGTGCCTCATACTTGCCAATGTTGCTGATTATGGCTATTCACCTACGTGAACAAAAGCGAAAAAGGTTACATATTTTATTTAGACCAAAAAGTGAAAAAATCACACCTGTCAATCAACACAAAAAGCATTGTTTTTTAAAGCTGGTAAATGTTTTTCTTGTAAATATTTTTTATATATATAGGATCTTTCAATATCACCAGATGTTTTGTGATGAGTATTCTAGTGGACTGATATTAAACTCTTAAATTATATAGAATGCAAATTAACTCCTTTCTGCATCATCATAATGATCCAGGGCGGAGTTATTCAACTGAAGCTGCGTTAAGATAACCCAGGGTTAGTGCAAAATTTGAATTCAGATACGAAAGCTTAAAAAGTAAATTATAATAATTCACTTTAATGCTTTTTGTCAACAAGTTGATGATTGGATGCTCGTAAAATTAACAGAGAAAATTATCCGAGAAAATGCTTAATTTGAGCAAAAGAAAAACAAGCCTGGGTTAAATGTAACCTTGGGCTATGTTAATTTGGACAAAAGAAAAAGAAGCCTGAGTTAAATTTAACTCTGGGTTATGAGCTAATCGGCCTTCGAACAACTGGGCCTGGATTATAATAATACAAATTTATTTAGCCCCATTTCGATTCTGTGAGTTCATTAACTTATAATTAAACTTTCATCTTTGGATGGCCTTTTTCTAGTAAGGTAGAAATATGTTTTTTATGTGCACTGTAATCTCTATGTTGTGCACCATCCATATTTGACACAAAGAATTTTGTAACACCGGTATCACATAGCATGCTATTCAGTTTCTCTCTTAACCTTGACCTGGGAGTAGGTTGATAAAAGGTGATCCAGACTTCATACAACTGAAGAAATGCTGGCAATGTCAATGGAAAAAAAATTCACAGACCTTGAAAATTATCCATTCCTTTCATAACTTTTTAATGGCCTAACTCTTAAGAGTGCATCCACGAAAGGACCAGGCAGGGGCGGCACAAGCCATCTAACCGATTTCAATGAAACTTGGCCAGTTTGAAGGGGTCCGCCCAAAACTACCTCCCTCTAAGTTTAAGGAAATTTGGTCGAAACTGGGGAGAGTTGACCACCCCCCCTTGTTTTTTTAAAAAAAATGACCAAAAAACACCTAAAAAATGGTCAAAAGTATAAAGCTCTACTGCTAAAAGAATTCCACCAAACCTTTTCATATTTTTAGTGAATGTTATCCTACCCAAAGACAATTTATTGTAACTGTTTCGTTCTTCTACGACAAGTTCCTATGACACAAGTCATCTCAGCCAAGACCCCCACTCTCACCCAATAGTGAAAACTGTTGAAATATCCAAAGTTTAGGCCAAAATATCTCCAATGCCGGAGCATGCTTCCAAAAACGGAACACACCGTCTAGAAGGCAGGACTTCATACTAACAATATCTGCAAAAAAATCTTTGGGCACTCGTTTAATTATTCCACAGGAAGACTGCAAACACGTCGTCCACCACAGGGTACCCGCGTCAATTTTTTCCATTATAACGCGCTACTTCGGTAATTATGGCACTGCAACAGACAAATAATGCCACAAAATGGTTGCACACCATACACTTTGATGAAATAGAACCATTTCTACCTAATAGCTAAAATAAAAAAAAACTTAGCCCGCCACAGGATACCCACTTCATTTTTTTTTTCATCATAACTCGCTAATGTGGTAATAAAGACATAGCAACAGGTAGAAAATGCAGCAAAATGGTTACACACTATAAAATTTAATGAAATTGAACCATTTCAAAAGCTTTTGTTTGTCTTAAGCCATGAAAATGACAATCGACGGCTTAATGATGACCTCTATTATTGTATAAGTGAACTTCGTGACGGAACTTACTCATCGCTAAGTGACACACGAGAGTCACAGAACTCTATCAAAATGCTTACATTGTCTGTATTTGAAGGTTAAAATGATCGTATAATGAAACTGACTTTCGTTCATCTAATAAAGGAATAATACATTTGCTTGAAACTTGCACGCCACATTGCATCTTGAAGCAGAAAACTTTATCAGAAAGCCCTTGCTATACTGAAAACAAAATCAACTGCGTGTTTTTGTGACTTGTGCCCTAAAGAACTGTCCTTTGTAAGAACTATCAAAGACAAAAGTCAAAATAGATATAATCAAACAGACAAACACTCTCATCGCAAGTAAAGTTACAGTTCTAGCTCCCTCCTGATTTGAAGCCGTGTTCTGATAAGGGGAGCTTCAGCCTCATATGGGTCTTCCTCCTCATCTTCGCTTTCTCCTCCCTCGGGTACCGGTTCTGTTGACGCTGGCCTCACCTCCTCTCTTCTATGAAGACCCCCACTCCTGTTTAATGCGGCTATTCTTCTGAAATATCCGGAGATCCGGGTAGATGTCAGCCACTCGTCTTTCGTAAATACCTTCGTTCCCTCAGCGGTTCGCACGGACCTCATTCGTGCTGCTACATCCTCAGCCGCTGCTTTATTCCCGGTGTCCTCTCCTTGAAGGAAGACTTCACGCAAAAATTGGCGCACTTTAGTCGTGAAATGAACAGACTTCTTGGTCTTTTTTAATGCCCAGCCCATGTCAGCTGTTGGCAGCGGGTCTTCCGACTGGCTATGGGAAACTGAGGCGGATGCGCTAGCGACGCCGCGGAAAAGACCTTTCCGGGTCCGACATTGTACGCCCGCCAAGCGATCATCTCTCCACTTTCAGTGAACACGAAGTTGTTCAAAGACTGTATGCCACTCAGCGAGTGCTTGGTCATGTTTTGGGACCTTTCGTCAACCTTGCACACCACTGAGTAGCAGCCTTTGACGCCCCCATGCGAGTCAATAGCAGCTTTCATGTCACTTGCTGTCTTGACGTCATTGCCTTCATTAATGTAGCGCCTAATGTGGCTCTTCAAGGCGGCGGCTCGGCGGTCACATATGTCTTTCCCAGCTTGGGCCTCACTGAAGTCAAAACGAGCTATGAGGACACCAACCCGCTGTCCAAGGCTTGGAAGACTGAGAAGAAGAAATGCGCAGTGATAACAGCCTGCGTTGTCAGATCTTAGGAAAGCTTCATTCAGTCTAGGTTTCTGTCGCTTCATGGTGGTTAGTGAATCTTCGATGATGGAGGCAACGCTGAACCAGTTTTGATTGCATTCATCAAATAAGTGGATATATGTACGTGTCTGAAAATCATAATAGTAAAGCATTTTTTACCATGAATAGTGCGCCAAGGGACCTGGTCACAGTCAAGGGCTAATGGAATATTAACCTGCGCATTTTGACTTGAAACAGACATAACACCCGGGAAGGTCTGCTTTTTTCGAGAATGTTTATGGCCTTTTATTTGGATTAAAAATGTACTCCGTCCCATGCGCTTTTGCGCGCGCTTACGTGCGTCGCCAACGTTTTATCTTTATATAAGTGTCGAAAGCAATGAAATGTTGAAATTTACTATTAGGAATTTAAGCTTTCCCGTCCTTTCTCGGCCTGGCATTCTTATCAGTTATCCAATTTTGCAATCGTTTAGCGCAACAAAGACCGCGCTCACGAGAAACTAGTTTATAGTGGTCAGTGAGTGATAAAGACAGAAGAGTAGGCACATGATTTCTCCCTCAATTGTTCCATCTTCTGCTTTAGTGATGGCCACTGAGAGATGCCAGGACTTCCCCTTCTTTCCAAACCAGTCGCGCTGCGTTTCGCGAAAGCTGGTGGGAATAAACTTCATCGCCCAGTCTATTATTAGCAGAATCTGTGATGGTTTCAGGCTATCAACAATTTCGCTCTTGGCCGCATCCTGGTGAACTGAACGGAGAACGTGCGACTTCCAATCTTCTATGCTCGGCGCAGCGCAGCTCAAATCATGCTGTAACTCCTCTCGCTTATCAGGACTAAAAAGGGAAAGAGTAGAGCTTGTCAACATCACGGCGCGATAGCGTCAGAAATTTTCTTTGGAGCCGTTTTATCAAAAAATAATGATGACTCTCTCACTTTTTTCGTAAACTGCGTTTCATTTAAAACATATATGTTCTTTAGGTTTAGAACCACACAAAGCAATTTAACATTTCTAACTGAAACTCATATAAAGCGCCCTGGGGATTAGGTTGTTAGTTGATAATAAATGCTAAACTCTGCTTTTCTGTCACAAAGATGTTCTTACCTTAGATGTACTTCACCTGAATCCAACGCTAGTTGCAGATCTGAGACAACATTCTTTAGGTCTTCGCACCGGTCACAGGTTATGGTATGCTGATGTTGGCACTGACCGTTGTACTCTTTCTCTGTCCTACTGAGGGCGAACACTCTGCAGTGATCTGCGCACGGGGATTCGCTGGCTGTGTGGATCTTGAAATCCGTCTTCAGATACTGCCGACCTGCTTTGAGTCGCACTAGAATGTTATCGGCCATTGTGCTATCCAGTCCTGTGATAGAAAAAATACACACAATAATAAATATTGATACTCCGTCAGCTTATTAAAAGTTGTGACGACTCGTGCACCTACAGTAATAATGGAAGGTGCTTGTATCTCACCGGCTTGTTTGAGTTGATGAGTGATGTCTTCAAGAGTGGCGAGCGCCTGTACCCCATCTGTCTGAGTGCTATCAAGACCGGCTAACGATTTCTTTAGTGAAGCCCCACAAACCTGAAGAGAAACAAAATGCTTTGGTTTCAAACTAATTTCTAAATGCAAACCATTACTACTACTACACCACTACTACAACTACAATTAACCCTGATCAAAATTCGTCCTTTACGAACGTTTTATAATCCGTACCTTGATTATATTGAAGAGCGTGGAGCGTCCGAGAGGCTCAAAATTGGACTCTACACAAAAGTTTAGGTACATGCGCACTAGGTGGGAGGATATAAGTGTGCGCACCATGTTCGGGATCTCTAAGCTCTCTCCACTCTCCAGTTTAAGAGTTCTGGTGCCATATGCCACATCTTGAAGAACTGATGGACTGGACAAGAAGTCAAGAAAGTGGTCAACTTTCACAGCATCCAAACGGCATCTGGTGATCCTTGGTGGGTCAATGGGTTGCCCGGACTTAGTTTGGAAAGCGTGCTTCCTTGCCTCGTCGATTCTCCATTTTGAGAGACCCGGAATCAAAGCCAATAGCTCGCTCTTCGAGTAGTCGTTCACGAAAAGCGACAGGATCTGTTGTCTCGTGTACCAATTGGCGGCTTCCTCATACAGAATCACCAGTCTGGCAACCAGCGTGTCTTCGACTATACCCTCGGCCGCTTTTAAACGAATCCGCCGATGCATGACTTGGTGGTAGAGCCAGGAGGCGTTGCCAGGGGCAATGGATTCAAGCACGCCTTCGATAGCCTGCTCAGCTTTTTTCCGGTAGTAGCGCTGGGTTCTGGATGACATAGTAAGAACGTCACATTGGCACTGTGACCTCACCGGGCTGACCCTGCCTTCAGTAGCCATTCTGAGGAAATTATTAAGGTAATAAAGGCGGTGCTGTATTTGAGGGGTGGGCTGCCATTCTGCCGATTTCTCTGCTGCGCCAAGAGACTCCTGGGATCCAGAAGACGTCCGCGACAAAGCGTCTGAATGGCGATCGCTGGGGTCTGAGTCGCGATCGCTATGCTGGAAGAGAAAAAAGCTGTATCTAGGAAATATCTAATTATTCCATCAGTTTGGCATCATTACCGTATAGTCAGCATGCACAAGTTTTACATTAAAGAATTCCTATTGGCCGGTATGCTTTGCGCCGGTTGTGGCTTTGTTTATGAACGCTATATGAATCTACTCAAGCCTCTCTAAGATTAATAACAGGAGTAGAATGAGCTTTGAATAGTAATTGTTACGAGTTATTGATGATTATATTTTATTAAATTTCGCGCTTTATGCTTCAAAGGAAGTTCGATAAATAAGAGTGAGCAACATTCGAAACCACGACCGCAAAGCATACTCGAAGACAGGCATTCTTTGAAAGGAGAAAATTTTATGACTCAACCATATAGTGACTCTCAGTATAACAACCAATTTTAACGAATTATTCCGATTTTATTCAAAGTCTATGCAAATTAGTGTGAGAACCAACATTACGCCCAATGCATCAAGCAACAACGACCCCTCTCCCTCCTTTCCTGATTTGTTCTAAAGATCAGTGGATTATGACAACAATTACAAAGTAAGTGACGCAAACGTCCCGCCCCTTTGAAATCAGTAAACTCATTCACACACTGCCGAAGAAGAACTTACCTCACTAATGAGATCTTCTTGGAATCTTACGTGAAGGACAGGGGTAGCAGACAATTGTTCTGATTCTTCTGTAGCAGGCGGTAGTAACTGTGGTGGCTCTACTATTTCCTCTGCGGACTCCGTAGAACATGAAGGTTCGTGAATCTGAGGCTCTGGGTGAGACGTGGACGCCAGTCCGGGATCTTGTACTTCGGAATCCGCGTCAGTAGAACCTACAGTTCTTAGATGGTCACCACGGCATTGTCTACAAACCCCTGCGTACAAGAATAAACCTAAAATGAGTTTTGGTAGCATTATGGTTTGTTAGTTTGTGGTAAGAGGCTGAATAGAACAAACTGTTTGGAACTTTTCCCAAGCAATAAACGGCTGGCCTGCATCCATTTAGGCATTCTAATATTTCCTAGAGGGAGGGATTTTACCAAGCTAGATTCTAAATGGGTTTGTGCCGCCATTCCTAGTCAAAAGAGGGCCCCTGTTGGAAGTATTAGTGATTAGTGCTGTAGAAAATACTAGAAGTCCGCGCGATTTGGTAGGCCAGTGTAGGCCATCAGTAAATGTGGCATGTATAATTAGCGGCAATTCCAGTGCGGATTTTAAACAAAAATCTGATAATTTTTCAGTGAGGCGCTTATTTTCACGCCCCGTTCTAGAACACTCATTCTTAATTGACACCGGGCTCTGTATTATCACTGTAGCTTTTGAGAGAATTGCCCTATCCCCCCGCCCCTCCTAGAGAAAAATGACCGATTAGAAGCAGGAACCTATAACTATGGGCTACCGTTAGAACGTAACTAGCTAAGGTACAAAAAGGAAAACAACGGAAGGGCAAAGTGACCTGGTAAATTTAAAAATAGATTAAAACTACTCTTGTAGATCAAAATTCACCACACAATTGCTTATTTGTTTGTTA